>CAJNJA010014052.1:0-12387 GCA_905231915.1 Symbiodinium necroappetens | reverse complement strand
TTAGGGGTTTTAGGGTTTGGTGTTTAGGGCTTGGGGTTTAGGGTGCACATTAGGGTTTAGTGTTTTAGGGTTTGGGGTTTAGGGTTTAGGGTAGTATTAGGGAGACCTCTTACAAGGGGACCCTTCTGAACCCTACTTCTGGTCTATATCCCCAAGGGTCTCCCTAATCCTAACTCCCATATGCTGGCTGGCAAGAACTCGGTTTAGAGGTTTTGGCTTTAACTTAGTAGCTGAAACACCTAAACTTTAAAACCTTTTTTTGGATAGTATGATATGATCTCTTATAGAACTGAAAGTGTGCACTTTCTTTGTGCTTATGAACTCAGCAGCCAAGTTAAGGTTGCGCAAGTCGACGGTTTTTTGAGGCTTCGGGTTGCACTCCGCACCATTCACAGTGGAGATTATGGGTATACTTGGATATGGGTAGTTATAAGTGGGGTTGTAAGTCCCCTAATATGGGTTAAACTATAGGTACCCTACTTATAACCACACTTATAACTACCCATGAACCTCCAAGTAGGCCCCCTAAAGGAACCCCTATAGTAAGCCTCGAGCGGACCCTTAGAGTAACGGGGCTGAGTAGGTAACCTTCAACTTTTCGGGGCTGATATAATCCTGCTATAATTTAAACGCTTAGCGTTTTTTGGGCTAGGGTACTCAGCCCCTAAGGTAACATATAGTAACACTTATAGGCTGGTGTTATGAAAGACACCCATAAACATCCCACACTCCAAACACAGCCCAGGCCCCATACGTGGCGCGTGGGCCCGCCGACCCGCATAAGCTGGAGCCACTTTGACGGGCGGTTTCCGTGCGAAGTTTGGGGCTTAAGAGTTTTGGATCTAAGATTTGCAGGAGTTTGGGTTCAGGGCTTAGGGTTTGAGTTCCTTGGGGGATTTGGATTTAACGGTTGTCGTGTCCAGGCTCCTTCGCTTGGCGATGAAACTGCCATGGGTGATATACGGTTGATGATATACATCTTTCATTACCCATAATAAGGAATGTACCATATAATCCCATTTAGGGTCCTTACGGTAATGCAGGATTTATATCATCAACAGTATTGAAAAGACGGATGAAGACCCCTAGCCGTATGCAGGACCCACCTTATGAGGTCGTCATGGATCTGGCGGACAGCTGCTTGGATCAAAAGCCAGTTGCAGAAAGCCGTCTCGTATATGCGTCCGTGAAACGAGTGGTAGACTTGGTACATGCAAGAGGTATGAATGCGCTAGGCATGTCATTCATCCATGTTATAACCAAGCAAAGCACGAGGAAAGACACACGCAAGCCTGCACTGTTACATGCAAATATGCACACAAGCATGCATACTTTGCCTGCAGGTGAAGGCGGAATCGCAATGCCTTGGATAAGGGGTTGAATCATCACCATAGAGTATCGTAGTACGCGCAACAGAGTGAGTAACCTTGAAGGGCTTAGAGTTACTGCCTTTTGGCGTACGAAAGTCCCTGGAGGAAGAAGCCTTCAACATTCTTGGTGTAGTATATTCCCCTATATTATATACGCCCCAATAGTTCCCCTACAAAATGGAAACTGGGTGCGAAGGCCTTGTCCTTTCATGCCTATCAGCCAATGCAAGAAAGCCTCACCCGGCCACACCTGCAGCCAGCCAAATGTGGAGGCTTGGTTGTAGTAGGCGTTCGCTTCGTTGGCAGCATACCCCCCCCCATCGTATTGACCTTATTCATACCTCGATATTCTTTCCTTATATGGTTGTACTAGAATAGGCCAAAAAGCCTACTCTAACTATTGCGGCCGATAATGTCGAATCCCACACTTCCAGGTTCATAAGTAATTATACGTGGGGTTATAAATAGGTGAACTATAGCTATAACCCATAGTGGGGGACTTAGAACCCCTCTTATGACTACCCATGAACCGTAACCCTAAACCCTAAATCCTCGATACTGCCCCACTCAGTAACAGTTAAGCAATATTCGTATTATGGATATATACGACCCTACATAGAAGCCCGATTACAGACTGTTACTGTATGGGGGGCAGTACCCAACCAAAACTTTAAACCCGTCTTGTGACTACCCATGAACCGTAACCCTAAACCCTGAACCCTCAACCCTAAGCCCTAAGCCCTAAACCTTGAACCCTTAACTACCCACGAACCTCCAAGCAAGCTTTGGCCAGGCTACAACTTTTACGATCCCACCCAGGAATGGTACCAGCCCTTTGTCGCAAAGACGGTGCTGCGTGCTAGAGGGGGTGTCGGAAGAGGTACTAGTCAGTAGGATTCCATAATATTCCTATACTAGATATATACCCCCCCCCAAAAAAAAAATCCTTGCTTTGCTTCTTCTCAAGGCCCCTAAACGCTCGTCGGGTGTCGGCCCGGCCCAACTGGGACCCTCCATAGTCAACCAGCACCCAGCCTCTCGAGCCGAATCTTGTGAGTCTTTGTGATGGTTTAGGGTGTTGTTTAGGATTTAGGGCTTAGGGTTTTAGGTCTTACGGTTTAAAGGTAGGGCTTAGGGTTTAGGGCTTAGGGCTTTAGGGTTTTAGGGTTTAGTGATTAGTGTTTAGGTCTTACGGGTTAGGGCTTAGGGCTTAGGGTATAGCTTACCATAATCTAATCTTACCATAATCTAATTCGCACAGAGACCAGTCCTTGACGTACTTCTAAGTAGCCTGAATAATTGTCGGTACTGTCTGTTAGGGCTCCTGAATAATGTTCGGGTATAGTGTACCCTAAAGCTCTGTTCTAGTTAGTAAGGCCACTATATCACAGCATAGAAGGTACGGTACAAGGCTCGGGGAAGAGGTTGTCGAATTCACAGCTGGATCGACGGACCGCCCGAGTCGCAACTATCTAAGAACCTCGTCTCGAGGACCATCCATACTTGGCCGGCGTAGGTAGTTCCAATGGTGTATGAGCCCAGAATCATCCTTGCATGCCTGGCCTAAAAGTTGGAAGCCCGGTAGCCTCAATCCTTAAGAGTGATGTATATAGGGAATCCCGGCGCTAATTGTCCAGAATCCGGTTTCCAACTTGTTGGGGTTGACTGTAATCAAACTTGCGTGATCGTGAGTGGCAAACCTTCTTGACTCCCAACTTAAACGCGTAGCCTCGAATCTCAACCCTCCGCTGATGCCCTGAAGCCCACCATCCCGCGTGACTGATGTTCCATAGTTAACTTTATTCATCCATTTCCACGTCGCAGAGATGTACCCATGTCTTAGCACTTCAAAGCTTGAATATTGGGACTGACAACAACAACTCCACAGTTGCACCCATCCGAGTAAAGCGCGGACGATGTTCATCAATGAGGAGTTGCCTTTCTTGGTTGGTGAGCCTCAACGGCAGTCAGAAGAAGCCTGAAAAATTAGTAATACCATTCCTTCAAACTCCTTATTGTACGTAACTCAACCAACCTATCTCTGGCAGCCTAGACGGCCGGAGAGACTGGTGCAATATGGAGGTTGGAATATCTTAAGAAATCTCTCCTCCAAGTCCATATTATATAAATATGTGGATTTATTTGTTTATGTCTTTCTTTATTTACACTACTTATATATACAAATATATATATATATATATGTATATGTATGTATGTATGTATGTATGTATGTATCTATATATATATACGCCTGTTCTAGAACATAGCCTGGAGTTGCGGGAAACCTGAGGATGCCGAAGCCCACATCTCCTGATCTGAATGCCCGAGTGTGACAGAAATTTCTTCGGGGTTTAGGGTTTGTCTTAGGGTTTAGGGTCTTAGAGTTTAGGGTCTTCGGGTTTAGGGTCTTAGGGTTCAGGGGTTTCGGATTTAGTGTTTAGGGTTACTTTTTGTCTCCATTGTAGTTCCTCTGTTGGGTTTACCAAAATTGATACAAAGGGATCCTAACAGTAAAGTTGGCTAGCCAAAAAAGGAGCAACAATGGTGACTATAGGCACTTGTTCTTGCTGTCTAGCATAGGAATTGAGCTGTGGGGTTTAGGGTTTAGGGTTTAGGGTCTTAGGGTTTAGGGTTTAGAGTCGTGGGATCAACATGTTTTCTGAACCTGTAAATCATCCAGAGAGCTTGGCTGCACCAAGTACTGGGGCCAGCCGTACAACGACGCCGGCGCCGGCGGTGTGCTGTCTGCAATTAGGGGCTTAGGGCTTAGGGTTACTATGGATACTGTGGACTGCAGGGTTAAGATGTTTAGAGTTTGGGGTTTCAGCTTTGTCGTGGCTGGCTTCGAGCCTGTAGGTTTGCCAGCATGATGCTGGTTTAGCTGAGACTCTTCCGCTCATGAAGTAGATCGGGACCTGCACGATGTTGCAGACGAAGCCCAGAGCCGGTACGGCTTAGTGTTTAGGGGAAACAGAGATTTTGATGTTGGGAGGTGTTCCCAGAGACTCCAATATCCCTTAATTAAGGAATATACCTTAAATCTTATTAGGGTTCCTATTATAATTTAATGTATATTGCTTAGTTAAGGCATATTGGAGTCTCTGTGTTCTGCATGATGTGAGACGCGAGAGTCCGCAGCCCAAAGAAGTAGAGGAGACGGCGACGACTACGACGACGACTGCTACGATGACTGCGACTGCAGCGACTATTGCTCCTGCTCCTGCCACTGCAACTGCCACTGCTGCTGCTGATGCTGCTGCTGCTGCTGCTGCTGCTGCTACAGCAACAACAACAACAGCAACAAAAGCAACAACAATAATTATTCTTGTTCATAGTTACCACTAACAACAGCTAACAGTTACAAAGAATTAACTCGCAGGCACCAACAAACCCACACACTCACACACACACACAGAGAATTAGAGAGAGAGAGAGAAAGGCCTGTGATCCAGCCAACAGTTCCGCGGCCGAATCTCTGGACAGGCATTGAAATGGTCACCTTCTCCGTTCCATTCACGCGTCAGACGCCAGTTCCTTCCATGGGACCGCCGCCACCAAACGATGCTCGGAAAGAACTTGGGCACTTTGTTGGTGCATGATGTCTTCTGACTGTAGGGATAGGGCTTTCCGAGTTAGTGTCGCGGCTTTTTTGATTGATGGAATGAGCATTTGATCGATGAGCAATTATTTACCTTCGTCGCTGTGTTGCTGGAAAGAGTATGTCTGCCTTCATGGCTCTTCTGATTTCGACATGTTTGTGTCTGTTGTGACTTCTATGTTGGTGTAGGGAATAACACCGCGGCCGGCTTGTTGAACTGTTGAAGGAGTGGACCCATTTCAAGCACATGCCCTGACCCTTCAAAAAAACAACATCAGTGACTCAGACTCTTCGAACCATCCATGAGGAACAGCGCTTCAAGTTGAGATAGTTTTTGGCCTACCCTAAACCCCTAAACCCTAAACCCCTAGACCCTAAACCCCTAAACCCCTAAACCCTAAACCCCTAAACCCAAAACCCCTAAACCCTAAAAGTGTCGATGCCGGGGCGACGTGGGTCGAGAGTGCAAGCATTGGAGGTCACCGCGCCCTATGGCTGGCCAGAGAATCGGCCCATCGTGACCGCGGAAACGGGAACGAGGCCTCTTCCTGTTGCGGAAAACGCATCATACACCCTAAACCCTGAACCCTACACCCTAAACCCTAAACCCTAAACCCCAAACCCTAAACCCTAAACCGTCACGCCGCAAGATTTTCATGAGGGCTTCAAACCTCAAGCTGGCAGTTTTGTCGAGGCTTGAACGGGCTGCATTTTGGTTCCCTCATCCAGCATTTCTTGTCTTTGCCGGCTTTGGTGTTCGATCTCATCACGAGGAGGGGTGCATCAGGTCCCGAGCCACAATGAATGCTGTGACTTTCTGTCGCTCTAGCCAGAAACAAGAGAACTTGCCTTCGTGTCGGCAGAAAAGCCCGAATGCTAAACCCCAAAGCCTAAAGCTCCACACGCGTGCGAAGCCTACGAATGCCACGTGAGATCGTTGCGGGTCGCTGTCGCATTCGCTACTCTGATAGTTCCCCGCACAATCAGGTACTTCTGGGGCATCGCCACGGTGGACATCGATATGTCAGTACTGGACTTCAGCTGTGATCCAGGGAAGGAGTTCTCTTCCGAAGTTGGCGCAGCTTGGATAGCATCTTCCACTTGGAGGTGGTCGTGATTGGGGATGGGGTGTCCGCAAATGAAGAAAAGCCGGAAAAGAGCTTCTTGCTACCTACCCAAGCCTCAATCCGTGAGACCGAAAACCCGCAGTGGCGCCACCGGGCCCGCAAAACACCGGAAGCCCATCTGCACCCTGAATGGTAGTGCTTTTTCTTTAGAGGACGTAGGGCTTAGGTGATGTAGACCCCTGAGTTTTAAAAAACGCTCCCTCTTGAAGAGCCTTGACACTGGTATCTCTATTGCACTCCTTTACGGTTTAGGGTTTAGGGTTTAGGGTTTTTGTTAACCAGGGATCCAGAATATTCTGTTCTTCGAAGGTTAGGATTCTCCGATACAAGCTATTTAAAGGCACCCCACGACACGCAGGTCAGCCTTGAACCCGGGCAGGCATCTGTGAAGTAGGGCTTATTCTTCCATCTTGGTGAGTGTATATGGGCTCCTTATGAAATTTGGTGAGTGTTTTTTGGGGGGGTCTTATGATGGGGATACTGGCAATAAAGACCATATGCCCTACATAGGGTATGATTTACATTATGTAGTGATTCTCTCGGTGAGTGTGCACACGGGCCCTTAGATTGAGTGTAATCTGGAAGCCTGAAGAGATTGATGGCTTAGGGTCTAGGGTTCCCTTTTATAAGTATACTATAAAGGAGCCCCAAACCCTAAAGCCCTATTCTGATTATTAAGGCCCCCATGTTATGTTCGAGGTGTTCTTCTTGGGGCTGGCAAGAATCCTGGTTCACATAGCGTGGATACCCGGCACTCGGGCACCTCTTGAGCTGCATAGCTCTGAGCCACCAGAACTTTCTTTCGAACTTCGGCTTTGCCGGAAAAAGAAAGCCTGAGGAGCTGAGTAGCTAACCTTTAGCCTTTTGGGGCTGATATAATCCTACTATAATTTAGAAGGTTAACCCTTTTTGGGCTAGGGTACTCAGCCCCTAAGAAGCAACAGCACCCGTTCATCTGCCTGCTTTCTCCAGATGTTCTCCGAAAGCAGCCCCTTGTTTTTCCAAGGATTGCGTGACCTGTGAGGGCTGGCGTGCTTACACCAACTCCTCCGGCATGTGCGACACTTGGGATGAGAAGAAGATTTGTGGTACTTTCAAATGTCTCCGAACACTAAACTAGTCTAGAGGAGGGCCTTGCTTAGGTCGATGCTATGAAGCATTGTAAAACGATAGGGGAAACCCAAAACGATACCCTCAGCTTAGACCCATAGCTCAAGACTGTTGTTTCGAGCATTCCTGCGACTTGTCGCGCTGCTACCTGCTGCTGCTGCTGCTACTACTACTACTACCACCACCACCACGACGACGGCGACTACTACTACTACTACTACTGCTGCTACTGCTCCTGCTGCCGCTACTATGACTACTACTAGTTCTACTACTACTGCTACTGCGACTGCTACTGCGACTGCGACTGCGACTGCGACTGCGACTGCGACTGCGACTGCGACTGCTACTGCTACTGCTACTGCTACTGCTACTGCTACTACTGCTACTGCTACTGCTACTGCTACCGACGCCGGCGACGACGACGACGACGACGACTACTACTACTACTACGGCTATCACTATGAATAGTAGTAAAAGTATTCATATCAGGAGGACCGTAACACACGCATAGAACAATCACTATATAGCTTGAACTCCATAAGTCCCCTTTGACCCTACCCTCGGTTTGCTGTTGGGTTCATGTCCCTTAGAGCGTATACATAACCCTGAAAGTACCCATGACCCCATAAACATAGATGCACTGCGCAGTAAACTTACTCATGCGCCCTCGCGATCCTTACAAGGCTTAGGAACCCTCAACTACTAAGCCCTTGAAAACAGCAACCCGCTAAGGCCGCCGTTCGCGGGTCGGCTGTCTCCGGTTTCACTTCGCGAGTCACAGGGTGGCCCCTGTTGTTTGTATGTCTTTTCGAGCTGCCCTCAGCGGTTCGAGGGCTGTCTCCCCTTTCTTCTCTCTGCCTTGAGGGCACATTTAGGGTTCGATCAGGCCTACACCCTTAAACCCCGCAGGCGACCTGGGCCGCGACCGCAGCGCTCGTCGCTGCAGCGGCGCGGCCGCGACATTCGCTCGGGAACTTCGGCCCGAATTACGTTAGAGAGAGATCTGTACAAATGTATATCCATCCAAAAGACCTTAAAACCCCAAAAAACCCGAAGTCCTAAACTCCCAGCCTCTGAGGCTCGCCGGGCGTTTCTCCGCCTCCTGGCGCGCTTTGCGTCGAAGGGCGGCCTGTCGAGCCCAAGGAGCCGAGACTGCGCGGAGAGATTCAGCTACCTGGTATACGGAGCCATCGTAGCTTTTTCTGAGGATTCATCGTAGTTGTAAGGGTCCGGATATTTGCTGTAGCTTCTTGCCGGTTCTAGTAGGATTTTCTGACAGGATTTGGGTGGGCCGAAGTACCTAGTCGTCTACTGGGTACTTCGGTGAAGGCTAGTAGTACAGGCTGGTCAGGATGGTCGAAGGATTAAGTATGTCTGTGCTCTTCTTGGGCAGTGCTGTGGCCCAAAAGGTTTCTTATGCGGTGGGGGTTCGGGGCTTACCTCGCTCGTCTCAAGCGGGCATCAAAAGCGCTCTGGCTTTCAGACCTGGACCCTCCAACTACCCTCTAGTAAACCCTAAATACCCATGCATTGGGACCATATACCCCGATCTGAGGGTACAAGGAGGGTCCTGTCAGAGATGGGTTCCCGGTGACAGTACCGTGTGATCCTGGGTTGGAGGCACAGGCCTCAGCTCGCAGGCTTTCTTCTGCGATTTTATGCAGCGACGTTCAAGGGCGTTGCTACAGGCTGCATACATGCATACACACATACATAGATACATAGATACATACATACATACATACATGCATACATAGATACATAGATACATAGATACATAGACACATAGATACATAGATACATACATACATACATACATACATACATACATAGATACATAGTCACATAGATACATACATACATACATACATACATGCATGTACTTATATATAAATGTGTATACATATACACACAGGAATGTGTCTGATTTGTTTCATTCTTCTACTTATATAGATAGATAGATAGATAGATAGATAGATGGATGGTACCGGAGGTGCCCGAAGCCCCCGCTGCTCATCATGGGGTGGGGGTCGGTTCAGCTCCGAACTGCTGTTTTGCCATTCACGATTCCTGCTCGGTTTTACGATTTCGGACTTCACCGTGGAGGACCCCTAGCCCAGGATTTGGGTGCATTTAGTGTCACGGTGGGTATCATGTCTTCACCGGTGAGTCTTGGAAGTGACGGATGTTGCAACTGTGCTGTTTCTCGATGACAACATGACAACAGGCCGACTATGAACATTTCTGATGGCTCTGCTTCCAGTACCAACAATGATAGGTTGTAGTCGCTGCTGCGAGCGCGCCGAAGATTTTGGGATGACGACGGTCACTAGCGCCACACGCACGACACTAGCATCATGACGATGGTAGGACTGGTCGGAAGCCAACGAATCAGAAGCGCGAGCATATGGGCACCAACCATGCAAACTGTTTCAGTGTTAGTGTGAATTTTTGTTGACTGTTGTTATCCTAAAACTTCAAGGACTTGTTTAAAACACTTGTTTAACTACGGTTCCAAGTGTGATTAAGCCTAGAAAAGTTGATTAAAAGTCATGGCTCCGAGTGGACAAATCGGAACGAGGCCGCAGGTAGCGTGCATACCATTCCCGATTGCAGCAGCATTGTTTCAAGCCTAAAGCACCGGAGGTTTACAGTAGGTCGGTTCTTGGGTACAGGTTGAAACAGGACTTCACTTCCACTTCTGAAGCCCATAAAAGATTGAAGCCTGAACAATCGGTAGTAGGGCTCCTCATACTATATTTATTTACTAAACCCTAAACCCTAAACCCTATACCCTCGATACTCGAAGCCTTATTCGGGGTCATGAGGGCTCCTATATACATTCGGCGGAACCCCATTGGGGTACCTTTTAGAGGAGCCCTGAAAGGTACCCTTAAAGGAACCCTTAAAAGGTTTGCGGGGTTTAGGGTTCAGGGTTTAGGTTTTAAAGGAAACCGCATAGGAATTCCCGGCTCCTTGCGTTCGCGCAGGAGAACTGGGGCTCGCTTACGATGCGAAAGTGCTCGAGGAACATGGAGGGAAGGGTTCCCTGTTTAGGGTTTATGGTGCTTTTGTATTTAAAGATGCCCCGACAGTGCGTTCAAGGGCAGGGGTAAGTACAACTGCAGCTACCTGACTTGTAGCCGTGGTTCGACTTGCCCGTGTCCTTCAAGTGCGATGCGCAAGAAACTGCAGGATTATTTCGCATGGCGCCCACTGGCCGTGGTCTGGAGGTGGGTGGTTGAGATTTGGAGCTCCGGGCTTTAGGGGGTTATGCTGTTTTGTGGTTTCGATCTAATCTGTACACAGCTATGAGGAAGGCGCACATGTAGTAAGTACCTGTTCTGACAGATTGCTCGGATGATAATGCATGCTTCTCGCAAGCTGTAGTCTAAGATTCTGTTATGATATGATGTACCGCTACATGTTCAAAAGTGAGTGGCCAACCTGTTAACCCGGGCGGGACAACTCGCTATGCGCATGAGAGGGAGTCACCATGACTGCTTCTGTCGAGAACAGCCAAGCGCGAAGGACAACCTACAAAAGAAACTCGTTTGAGGGTCTAGGCAGGATTCGGGTACTATACTCAGAGAATCTGGAAGGGTTTGCGGTTTTTGGCTGAGGGGTTGAGGGTCTAGTTTTCAGGATTTAGCGGGAAAGCCTTTTCTCCACGGACTCATCCCTAAACCCGAAACACTACACACCGGCTTCCTTGATCTATGTCTCAGACAGTCGAGAGTTCAAGGAGAAGACCTACTAGACATGGGGCCCTTTAGTATTTTTAACCTGAACCCTACTAAAGCCTACGGGAATTATTTGGAGGTTCCTTCCTATGGGTTTCCTTACCAGAAGGTCCCCCCAAGAAAAGGTCGGTGATCTGGGAGTTCAGGTCGGTGTGAGGGATTCAAGGGGGTTCGCCGTTGTAAAGAGCTGCCCAAGACCCTAGTTCAAGTCCTATTGCCCCCAAAAAACGACTTCATGTAATAGGCTCTCGTTTAGGGTGTACGGTTTAGGGTTTAGGGTAGTTCTTACAGATCCGTTAAAGAGACCCCCTTAAAGCAAAGGAACCCTATTCTTACGGTTAGAGAGCCCCCCAAAGCTGCTAGCTACATCGGTTTGCACAGGCTGCTGGTTTTCCTCAGCGTGGCCCTACAGACAGGCAGGGCCCTTTCTTGTCGCTGCACACTGTACGCACCCAGAGTGCCCAAACGCCCATCAACTAAGGGTTCTATAGCTTTTTCTTTTTATGGAAGGCTTATACTCGTTTTCCGCGTATTCTTCAGATTGTTGTATAGTATAGGATCCCTGTGAGATTTAGTCCTTTTACTATATATTGCTTGACAGACCCCGCTGCTACGTCCTGAACCCGACAGCTTACACACTGGTCAATCAACATTCCATCCAACACCTGGAAGAGACCGTTTTCCCATGATGCGGTAAGCCAGGCGTGGGCGCCGTGGCGGATCAGGCCAGTCCCACATAAGTGGAACATGTCCAAGGGTTGGGGGAGCTTGTTCAAGCTTTTTGCCTTGGTTTGGAGCCTCTGATCTTTTCTTGAACTTGAGAAACCAGGAAGGGATTTACTATGTTAGAAACCCTAAACCCTAAATCCTAAACCGTAAACTTGTGGGGCTGCTAGAGCAATGGCTACAGTACCCAGGCGCTCTCCGTGCTAGACCATAGCAGGACCTAGCACCTTCAACTAGCAACGGAGCTTGCTGGTGCTTATTTTGGGGTTTAGGGTTTAGGGCTTAGGGTGAGGGTGAGTGGAGAATGGATCTACTCTCCCACCCCGCCTTAAACACCAGGAAGGGAACAGCACGGAACAGCACGAAAAGGGGCCACCAAGGACCATAATGTAGAGATGCAGCCGTCATTCTTTTCGTGCAGGTTCCCTTTGGCTGCTACGCACAGTTCAGCCGCAGTGCAAACTGAAAGAACTCAGCCCGAAAAGTTCTTATGTCTTACCACCTCTTTCAGTTACGGTCTAGGGTTTAGGGTGATCTGTCACCCCGGCAGAATTGCCCTGCACACCCCAAAGCCTTAATCTGCAAGCCCGGCACAAACCTATCGCCTAAACCCTTGAGAACCCTGACAAGCCTCACAGTCATTGCAGCCTTAAGCCCTTAAACCATGATCCCTAGACCCTCTAAGCCCCGAACCCCCGAACCCTAAACCCTAA
>CAJNJA010014051.1:0-12388 GCA_905231915.1 Symbiodinium necroappetens | reverse complement strand
ACTACTATACTACTATACTACATACTACTATACTACTATACTACTATACTACTATACTACTATACTACTACTACTACTACGACTACTACGACTACGACTACGACTACTACTACTACTACTACTACTACTACTGATGACTACTACTAACTTCTGCTACCACCACTACCCCTACTACGGCAGTAGGGGTTCCTAAGAATGCTATGCTTCTGATGCAAGCCCATTCGCAACCGTGGCAACACCACACCGACCAGTTCTTCTCAAACTACGTCTGGAGGAGACAGTTGAAGAAGCTTCTTCAGCGCTCGAAGATGGTGATGGTGCAGGCCAGGTTCCTCGGTCTAGGATTTGGGGATCCGTTTGGGGTTGAGTTCAGGCGTGTTCCAGGTTGAGTTTAGGGCGTTTTAGAGATTGGGGTTCAGGGATTTTGAAGTCGAGTGGCTTCAATGTAATTCTAGGAACATTCCTTCATCAACCGGGCATTGCAGTCTTTGACTGTTTTTGGGGCGAAACTAGAAGCCGATTTACTGCAGGATGGCACATTCGGAAGCCTCCCCCGTGAACCGCAGCGTTTATGCAGCTGCCCCGAAGTCAGCGCAAGTCCGCCAGGCACACGAAAAGGAGCCAGAGTCCCAACCTGTCTCGAAGACGCCATCGTCAAGGCCGGCTGGTAGTGACGGTCTTCGTTGCGTTTAGGGCCTCAAGGGGTTTAGGGATTTAGGGTTTAGGGGTTTCGGGAGGTTCGTTCGGGATGAAAGGATTTCGTACTGCTCTGCTTTAGGGCTTGGCCATTTTTCAGACTTAGAGACTGATAATTAGGGCTTATATAGGGTTTAGTCCAAGTCGGGGTCAGTTAGCCGGGCTAGGACTCGGGTTTCAGTGTGTGCAGGTCAGGATGGCGGTGTAGGGCCTTCAGGGTAGGATCAGGATTCCCAGCGTCTCCTGCTGTGCACGCGTAAGCTTTCTGTGAAGATGCTCGGGAATTCGGAATGTTATGTTCTGTGATCTTCGGGTCTACAGTGTCCTGCTCTGATGTAGCCTGCTACGATATTTCATCGCACAGCTTGCTCGTTTTTGACTTGTGTGATACCTATAAAATCATGTCATATGTTGGCACAGTTGACATGCTACATCCGCATTGATGACTGAAAAGCACATGGCGCATGCGCATGCACACTCTTGTCGTACACCTTGTACTATATATTTGTCTGATTCTACATGTTTTGCGTAGTTACTCTTGTTTGCTGTGGCGCGCAGAGTATAGAGATGCGAAAAGCCTCTGTCATATACTGTGCAATGCAAACTGTGTAATTATGGGGAACATTCGCCAGGATCTGTCGAACACTGCCGACATATTTTGGCGAGGAAAATGTACGCTTACTGAAACAAGGCTTTACGGCATATGTTGTAGTACAGTATATGCATCATCATGGTGCACATCGCGCAGAAACCATTTCGCTTCTCGTCTCTACAGTGCAATGTGCTCAGAGACTTCACCAAGCCAGTCTGACATAGCCCCTTGTTGTCATTGACCTTGCAAAACGGTTTCGTGTAGTTCTTCATATTAAGGCGCATTGCAAAGGGAAGGACCACAAGCCAATGTATGTTTCCCAAAACTCTGCCTCTGTGTTTGGCAGCACAGCAATGGCTGAGATTCTGCCCTTCAGAAATCCAAGGGTCCCAGAGTCCTCTCTTCCCGACCCTGGCTCTTCCAGAGCCCGAAACCTCGAAGCTTCCGAGGCCTAAACCGGACTCTGGCCCACAGAGTTTGGGGGTCGGAAGAACCAGTAGACTAGCCTGCTAGTCTTTCCAGTACTACACGCTAGAGGACCCCAAACCATTAAGACCCCTAAACTCCTAAACAACCCCCCCAAAATCCGAAAAAACCCTCAAGCCTAACCTCCTAAAGTCCTAAACACACCCCTAAAAGCCAGAAAAAGCCCTCAAGCCTAACCTCCTAAACTGCCCCATAGCCCCGAGCCTTCCTCGGCCCCAAGCCATGCCAAGGCCCGACGCAATGAGCAGAAGTGCCAGCAAAAGCCGGGAGCTGAAGCTCTGGCATCTGGAGATGTACTATAGGGGCCTTAATAGTTACCTATTATTTTGGCGGGTTCCTTCTTATAGCTATAGGATAATATCCCCCAAAACCCTATTCTGATTCTCAAGGCCCCTACAGAACGGATGCCGTTCAAAACCCCCCCGACCTGTTGCAGGAAGAGCGGGGTAGGCATTATGGTTTATGTCTGTGAACACCCCGGCAGGCTCAAAGGACACTTTCCAATGCCTACGGGCGTCGACACTTTAATTTGAAGCAGAATCCCCCATCTATACCATCTATACCATATATATATATATATAGAGAGAGAGATAGATAGAGATATAGATATAGATATAGATATAGATAGATAGATAGATAGGTAGATAGATAGACAGATAGATAGATAGATAGATGTGTATGTGTATGTATGGACGTGTGTGTATGTATATATATATATACATACACACATATATATATATATATGACTGTATATATGTATATATAAATATGTATATGTATATAGATAGAGTTATATATACATATATACATATATACATATGTGTATGTATGCTACGTATAAGCATGGTGGCTTTTTAGCTGTATATAGTTCGTACGTAGTGATGTATTTGTTATTTATGATTGCTCTGTTAGTTTGTGTGGCATCTGCATACAGAGAGAGAGAGAGAGAGTGCATGTATGAATATATATATATATATATGTATAACATGTATACATATATAATCAGAAAGTCTTTCATTGCCATGTTCTTGGGCTTCGTTGCTGGAGCACTGATGCTGTTGTGTCAGTGGTACCCAAGGAGCTTCCATGGCCAGGAGAAAACGACAGGTCGCGACAACAAGTGTCCAGTACAAGAACTAAGTAGGCCACTGGGACATGAATTGTTCCCCTGGTTGGGTTTAAGATTATTGGGGCGCACCCAGAACTAGAGAACCCTCATTGAAAGTGCGAAGGCGTCTATGCGAATTGGGCCTTTCATCAACTTCGCAACAGTCGTTGAAACCTTCGTTTCACTCGCTTTATTATGCTGTAGCTTACAGGACATGCGCGATGGTACATGGACCCGTATACAAGCACATACTCCGACTTCCCAGCCAAGTTGAGACCAACCGACATTTTCTATCATCTAACCGGAAGACTGCTACTAAACCCCAAACCCTAAACCCTAAATCCTAAACCCTTAGATCCTAAACCCTAAGCCCTGAAGGCTAAACCCAAATCCTAAACCCCTAGACCTTAGACCCTAAACTCTAAATCCTAAACCCCTATGTAGACCCTAAACCCTGAACCCTAATCCTAAACCCTAGACCCTAAACCCTAAACCTTAAATCCTAAATCCTAAACCCCTAGATCCTAAACCGTAAACCCTAAATCCTAAGCCCTAAACCCTAAACCCCTGAACCCTAAAGCCCTAAAGCCTAAACCCTACAAAGTTGAGAAACCCCAGGCCAGATTGAGCGTGCCGTCCGTCTTAATCCACATCGACGAGAGGCTTCTCATCAACTCCCGGGCTTCTTTAGGGTTTAAGGGTTTAAGGGTTCAGGGTTAAGGAGTTTAGGGTTTAGGCTTTAGGGTTTACGGTTTAGGGTTTAGGGTTTAGGCTTTAGGGTTTAGGGTTTAGGGTTTAGGTTTCACCACAAACGCTGTCGACAAGGGCTCAGGGTTTTCAGGCTTCGGCGTAGAGTCTTGACGCGCGTGGCCGCCTCAACCTTTAGGATGATGTTAAGGGTTTGCCTCAACGGTTGGCAAGTCTACGACTACGGCTTTATATATATATATATATTTAGGTATCACGAAGAAGTCGTGCGGAAGTTTCCGAGTTTGCCCGCATGCGCAGCTCATGTTACTCGGCGAACGTCAACTTCCATATTTCAGGGTGGACAAATCTCTATCCGTGTCAGCCTGAACTGCTCTGACAGTGCTTCCTGCTGGCCCACTGGATTTGCTTAGAGGGTTCAAAGCAATGTGGGGTGTCTGTTTGTAATATAGCCTTAGCTAGGGTACTAGCCATGAGATTTCTGCAACTACTGGTTGTGATTTCTGGAAGAATGGGTTTAGCGTAAATTAAATCTTGTCGGGAATTCCATGTTGATTGCCTCATGGCACCGCAGCTACCATTGGCGTTCATTTTCGTTCGATTTCAGAACCCCAAACCACAAAAACATAAACCCTAAACCCCAACATACTGAACCCCAAGCCGTAAATCCACCCCACACCCGCACAACCCTACACGCACAGAGCAGGCTTGCCAGATGATGCGCTTTTTCGTCTTCGGTCTTGCGCAGACCTCGGCACTATGTGAGATGCAAGGGAGCCTCCATGGCTGCAGGACACGAAACTTGTTGAATGTCTTTTCTGCATGTTACTTCAAAACTTCAAGATAGGCTCACGCCGTTGAAACAAGAGTCATCTAGGCGGCGGTTGAAGCTATCATCTGCTACACTGCGCAGCACACTTGTTCGACTTCTGACGTATAATGTTCACATCATGGGTTTCTTAACTTCAGATCAGGACCTTGTTTAGGGCTCATGGTAATGATATAAGGACCTTACTATTGAGGAAGGTAGTATTGCGCTTATTAAGCCCTTAAAGAACGCTTCAAGTGTGTACCCTATCCATGACACGTGCACATGAAGTTGGCCCTTGTGTGGACAGTCCTTTGAATGCGGTGCTTTGCTCGCCACAAATGCCTCCCGGTCGAACACTACGAAGTATGCCTTTTCCGTTCCTCGGCGATTCTCCCCTTGCATGTCTCTGTGACGCTGTAAGTTGAAAAGTCCTTGTCGCCCTCTTCTGCACTCAAAGTGCTGCTGCATCCTTGGTTCTCACAGCCTAATACGTGCTACTGTAAGTGCTAAGCTCAATTCCGATGCTCAGACCTCCAAGCCTTGCAACTCTGGACCCTTATGAGCCCTGGAGCATCCTGCACTTGTGAACCCTCACCCTAGACCGCTACACGTCACGTAATTACATGTGTGTATATTGGTACATACATACATACATACATACATACATATATATATATATGTTTTTATACGTATATTTGTGTATGATTATGTGTACAACCCCTAGAGAATCATTTTTACATGCATGTATGCATGTAGGCATGTATGTACATCTGTATACATGCATACACGCACACACACACATATATATATATCTAATTTAGATCCAGATGCAGACATAGATATACATCCATACACACAGAAATGTGTCTGTTTCTTACCTATGTTCGTTCATATATATGTATATATATATATATGTATGTATATATACAACAAGGACACATACACACCTATGTAATGTATATATATATATGTATGTATGGGCATAGTATGTTTAACAGTCTTGGGCTGTGCCTGTCGTATAGTATATCACATGGCGTCTCTGTAGGACATACAAGGCTTAGGGTTTCATTGTCACAGAGATTTCTCTTAGAAGGTGTCCTGCTGTTGGAAAGGGCCCTTCCCTAAGAACTCAGGGTCTTTCCGTTAGATAATGTCTTTGTGTTACACAGCGTCTTCGTGTAGACAAGGGTTGTAAGTTGTCAGTGTAAGAGTTCTCATTTGAAAGGGTTTGGCTTGGTTGGATTAGTTTGGCACGGCCTATTAATGCATTATGCACATACCAAGCCTAGAAGCCTAGGACTCTCAAACATATTGTGGCGTATGTATGTATGTATGTATGTATGTATGTATGTATGTATGTAGGCATGTAGGCATGTATGTATGTATGTACGTACGTATGTATGTATGTATGTATGTACGTATGTATGTATGTATGCATGTATGTATGTTGTTCTCTCGATGTTACTTATTAGACGAACCCCATCCCTATGAGGCATATCCCACAATCCCCAACCGTGTCCTTTGAGGCCGGCCTGAGCAACAAGCGGGAGACGCCCCTTGGCGAGATTCGAAGAGCGCAGTGGATGGGCGTCACTAGTCCTTTAGATGGTAGAGAAGAGAGAAGTCTTAGTAGCACCATTCCTTGAGGGTTCTTTAGACATGCGAAGAGTTACCGTGATCAAGGCCTCGATAGTACGGCTCGCGAGTGCTTTGGTGCTGGAAGCTCGACTCTCGCACCTCGTCCGGCTCAGCAAGTTGTAAGTTGCGCAAGCACAACGCAAGCTTCCCTCCCCGAGCAAGCTTCGGAACCAAAGCCCTGCATCCGTCCGCTTTCAACCCTAAACGTCTAAGGAGCCCCCTATAGCCCTAAACCCTTAAACCCCTAAACCCCTAAACTCTAAACCCCTAAACCCCTAAACCCCTAAACCCTAAAATCCCTAAACACCTAAACCTCACATAGCCCTGGTCTGCAGCCCGAGAGTCTCCAGCCTTCCAAAACATGCCAGGTTAACGACCGACAGCATTGGCACAAGAGCACAGGTTCGCTGAGCCAGCTTTTGCTCTAGATGCAAGAGTGCGCGAGAAAGTGAAATAGAGAGAGAGAGAGGAAAACAAAGAGTGAGAGAGATAGAAGATCTCCGTCAGCCGTGGTCGTATGCTGGTCACCACTCGCGCTATTGTAGCTGTTCTTGCCGGTTGCTGCGGTCTGTGTACTGGTGCTAAGTTTGTTCGCTTCGTTGACGTTCAATCTTTTGACTTGACGAATGGAGAAACTTTCGGGATGTAGGGCTACAGTGTAAGGGGGACCATAGATTGCGGCCCATCTCGTTGTGATTTCAATGTCTGCCGAACCCAAACCGTAAACCCACAAAATCGTTTAGGCCCCTACATCCACAAATCCCTACACTCCTTAAACCTTGCACCCTAGACCTCCATCCCCCTGAATCCGTGAAGACGCCCCTCAACCCCCGAACCCTAAAACCGCCGAACCCCAGGCCTCGGCCCTATAAGATCCCTGCCTCAAACGAGCCCTGAAAGGATGCCGTAAAGCATTCCTTTAATGGGTTCCTTTAAAGGGTTCCTTTAAAGGTTCCTTTAAGGGTTCCTATTAAGGGCTCCTTTAAAGGACAGGGAGGTCCGACTGTTCCGTAACCGTAGGTGGAGATGCTCTGCAAGATGTGGCTGAAGTTGGACAACGACCACTCTGGTCGTCTGACACTTAACGCCACACTCCGAAAATCCTTGTCCCAAGAGCCCTCAGCTAGGGTTGTTCATCGTTTTCGAATTCTTCAGACCGAGTAGTACACACAGACATACATACATACATACATACATACATACATACAGACCGACAGACAGACATACATACATACATACATACATACATAAGTATGTATATGCATCTATGTATGTGTATCTATATATATATATGGGTAGTGCGCTTGTGGTAGATGTTTCTACCATGGTTGAGACTGAGGGCTTTTCAGGAAAGATGCGTGGCCCCAGTGGCCTGGCATCCCAACACCCTAGTTTCGGGTTGTAGGGTTTTAGGCTTCAGGTTTTCCGGTTTAAGGTTTGGGATTTGGGATTTTGGCTTTGGTTGAAACTTAGGATGTTGGGTTCGAGTTTGGGGTTGAAGCGGAAAGGGTTAAGTTTCAGGGCTTCGGGCTCAGGACGAGGGTCTTGGAGCTTAGTGGAAGTGGTACCGGTAGTCGTCGTCGTCCCTCGCGCCGTCGTCGCAGCAACGGGGCAGGAGGAGCCGAGGAGCCGGAGCAGCAGCAGCGGTCTGGTAGTAGTGTCAGTAGCGGTAGCAGTAGTAGTAGTAGTAGTAGTAGTAGTAGTAGTAGTAGTTATAGTTATTAGTAGTAGTAGTAGTAGTACCAGCATTAGTATTGGTAATAGCTGGAGTATGTTGGAGTAGTGGTACAAGTAGCAGCAGCAGGTCGTCGTTGTCATCGTGCTAGTCAAGGTCGTCGCCCTGATCGTCGCCGTCGCAATAGTAGTAGCAGCAGCAAGAGCAACAGGCGCTGTCTTCGTCCTTGCCGTCTTGTTAGTCGTCCGTACAACCCGTAGCCATAATGAAAGTAATACCGTGCAAGACAGTGCCACTGATAGGCTTGGACAGTGGGAAGTGTCGACAAACTAATCCCCCCCCCGGCACAACGGCAAATGGCGCTTTCAGAAGATTATTTAACTGGGGTCCTCATGAATAGGATCAGCTTCTAGATTATATTTTGGAGTGCCCTGTCTCCGAAAGCACCCACATCCCAGCCCGTAGCTTAGGTCCTAAGTACTCAGCCGGCCCGTAGCTGTTGAGAATGTAAAACCTGAACCCCATATATACCCTAAACCCTAAGCCCTACCCGATACCCTGAACCCTATACCCTGTACCTTTTATCCTATACCCTAAGCCCTAATCCTATACCTCTAACCCTAAACCAATCATCGAAATTCACTGAGGCTGCGACTTCTCGGAGTTCCGTCCCTTTGCAGAAACGAGGATGACCGACCTGGCAAAGGCACTCGTCGATGGGTTGCTAAACTGTACTCTCTCCCTCTCTCTCTCTCTCTCTCTCTCTCTCTCTCTCTCTCTCCCTGTATATATATATATATGTGTCTATGATCCCGGTTCTCGGTTCGCCGACTCCCCCCCTGGGGGTATTCCCTCCCCCCGGCACGCCCAGGTCCAATTTTGCCGAATCCCTATGACTGTGCGCACTTTCTCTTTTGTTCTTTTATTTTATGCTCTTTATTTGTTTACTTATATGTATATGCATACACATACATTTGTGTGTGTATATATTTATATATATATATGTGTGTTTTATCTTACTCCAATTTATTTTATTTCATATTACCTTACCTATTTTTGTATCTTATCTTGTCTTATCTTGGTAGTGTTCTGTATTTGTCTATCTGTTTTATATGCATACACATACATGTATGTGTATATATATATAGTTGTTTATTTATCTATGTAGTTGTATATGTATATGGGAATGTATGCTACATATGTGTCAGTGAGTAAATGAAATATTTGATAATAGGCATACACACAGTTTACACATTAGTGTATCTGTGTTCATGCCCTGCATATACATGCGTACACAAGCACACAAAATATAAACAGTGCTTACAGATAGACATATGTGTGTATTATATATATATATATATGTATACGAACACACATACACATACATGCATGCATGCATGCATGCATGCATACATATGTACATACATCCAGGCATACATACATATCCATACATATCCATACATACACATCCGTACATATACATACATTTAAATTTGCATTTACATACATACATACATACATACATGCATGCATGCATGCATGCATGCATACACGCGCACACACTCACACACGCACATACATACGTTATCATACGTTCATACATGCCAGATCATAACATAGCGCAGCATAACATAGCATAGCAAAACATGCTTGTACACATACGCACAAATATGTACACAGGTCTAGATGGGTATGCATACACAAACATATGTATATATATATACATACACATACACACACTTTCAGGGGCGTTACCACCCACGACCTTATAGCTTCAACTAAAGCTTGGCCAAATTGGTAGATCTTGCAGTATTGTGATCATACAGCCCCACCCATATCATACATATATATATATCATATATATATATACACATGTACATACGGACCATTTATGCACGTGCTTTCTAAGCAGACTTATCGGGGAGGGGAGACCGTCCGGCCACTTGAGAGGACTGCCAGGGTTATCATGATGCGACAAGAAAAACTACTCTAGGATGTACCGTTTAGCTTGAAGGGAACATTTCGAACAGCTCCAGGCTCCAGGGTGTCCCTGTTGCCGTGTATCAAGGTTTCTAGAGGACAACCTGTCCCTGAACTTACGCTGATTTCTGTACAAACCCACAAGTTCCACTTGTCTGGAGGCTGAAAATACGCATTTCTATACGGCATGCTAGGGCCCGATACTGCAACGTTTTACGATTCGAAATATGCGTAGTCCGACTGAGGAGTCCGACTGGTCTTTAAACGTAATAACTTGAGATGTAGAGGTCTCATGCATCTAAATGGCAAAGAATAATGAGCACTGAGATTCACCTTGTTAAGTAGCTAGCATCTTGGTGCGAACTCGTAATCTTCATGGCAAGTTATGGAGGATATGTAAACAGAGGATGTCGTAAAGAGCACATGTAACAGGACTTTGAAGTAGTTGTTCCATTCCCGCCTGGCGCCACCCAGCCTAAACATGCCATGGATGTTCTGCTAATTATAATGAATAGTGCTACTAATAATCAAAATACTGACAGTAGGACTATTGATCATAAGACTGATGCGTCATACGGCTACTCACAATGATAATAATATCAATAGTAATATGGATACAAAAGTAGCATTAACAATAACAATAATGATAGACATACTTTTACTTCCACAACCAGCAGTACTCATACTAATTATTTGTAATAACACTTTCAGAAAGCCACCGGGCTCGATGAAAAGTTTGAGCAACGAAGGCACTCTACTGCTGAACGGGGGAGCCTAAACCCGAAGCCGCATCATCATAGCATAAGTATTAGGGTATCCAGGGTTGAGGGTTTAGGCATGAGGGCCTCATACCAAAGCTCCAAACCCTATAGATCCCAAATCCGAAGCCCTAAACCCTAAACCCTATAAATCCCAAATCCGAAGCCCTAATCCCTAAAAACCCTCTAAATCCCAAATCTGAAGCCCTAAGCCCTAAACCCTCTAAATCCCAAATCTGAAGCCCTAAAATCCCAAATCTGAAGCCCTAATCTCGAAACAGCTCTCAAGTTCCCAGGGCCTTCTGGCAGCGCAGCCGGAAGGAGGTTTGCTGAGCATTCGGGAACCAAGGGTTTGGGGGTATATGAGTTTATTACAGGGTCTAGGGTTCGGAGTGTTTTGAGATTGGGTTTGCAGTTTAGAGGGTCTATAGGGTTTGGGTAATTATATGAGTTTAGGGTTGAGGATTCGGGCTCTGAGCAATAACAGTCGAAGATGCGGGGACTTGGGCAGCTTTGAGGCTCCAGACGCAAAACAAAAAAGTAGAACCTGCTTCAGCTTCAGCCGCAAGCGCCTTACTCGGTAGCCGGCGCGTCATGAAGTTACCGCGATCAGATCATAGCTCAGGTCAGAACCGCATATTAAATCGCAAAGGTCATTATACCGATATCTTAGTCTTAGTCGTGGAGGAGATTCGGACATATAAGAAAGGTTGGGATCAACGGCTTAGGTCTTAGGTGTTTCGTAGTTGGTTATATGTCCATCAGCGGTCACGCTATGTAATATACTCACACCTGAGCGTTGTACGCTCTGGACTTTCGCAGTTCAATGCCGTCCTGGCGAAGATGCGAGAAGCAGTTGGGCGGGACGTTGTGACACTTTCGATTGTGTGTCTGAGGTTGCCGGAACGCCTTTGATTGTGACAGTAGAAGCAGACCCACTTCTACGAACATATTCAGAAGGTATGCAAGCCGCGTCTGGACAGGATAGCTGAAATCCAACTTCTTCATGCAGCTTCTATGTACAGGGCTGATGTTCCCATGCAAACGTACGCCATAAATTATATCGAACAGCCTGCACGAACCCTGCAGTGATACTCCAGCAAACGGCTCCCTAAACCACGGGGCGCAAGGCAGACTGCTCCCCAAGCCCTAAACCGGAATGAGAAGGCTCGACAGTTTGCATCTCTGCAAAATTGCTCACGGGTGGATCGAGACTTTTCGAGAATGCACTTCCCTTGCGCAGGTGTTCTCGACGGTGTTCCCGAGTGGGCTGCCATGAACTCCGAGGAGGCGGGTAGCGGAGTTGTGAGCCCGAGCTGGTTTGGACAAGCAGTAAGAAGCAGAGCGTGACGAACATACTCTTCACTAGCTGACCCCTGCGCTTCAGGGCCCCGCGGTTGAGGCTTTGAAGATGCTTGAAGTTTCAACAGGTCGTGCGCAGGGAGATCCGTCTTCCTCAGGCTTGTGGTTTGGCAAATTTCGAAAGAGAAAGGAACCTCTCGCTAATAACCCAAATGCTTGGCATCGCAAGTAACGAGCCCTGAACCGTCGGAACCCTAGAAAAACTCTGTAGTTCAACCCCAAACCCTAAACCCCTGTAATTCAACCTTAAACCCTAAACCCCGGAATTCAACCCTAAGCCCTAGACCCTAAACTCCTGTAATTCAACCCTAAACCCTAAACCCCTGCAATTCAACCCTAAGCTCTAAACCCTAAACCCCGGTAAGTCAACCCTAAACCCCTCAACGGTAAGTCCTAAGTCCCTATAAGCCTTAAACCCTAAACCCTAGTCCCTAGAAGCCCCCGACTACCGAAGCTGGTGTTCCTCGGAGGATGTGCCTCGCGTCGTCAGCAGGTTCCTAAAGACCCTGGAGCAGGCTCAGTTCGGGGTTCGGGTTGACTGCAGGGGCCTTCATAATTCGAATAGGGTTTCGGG
>CAJNJA010014050.1:0-12389 GCA_905231915.1 Symbiodinium necroappetens | reverse complement strand
ATGCACTTTTATGTGTATATGTATTGATGATGATGATGATGATGATGAGGATGATGATGATGATGGTGGTGCTGGTGCAGGTGCTGGCGCTGGCGCTGGCGCTGGCACTGGCTCTGGCGCTGGTGGCGGTGGTGGGGGAGGCAGAGGGGGAGAGGGGAGGGTAGGAGGGAGGGAGGGAGGGAGGGAGGGAGGGAGGGAGGGAGGGAGGGAGGGATGGAGCTCCTGCACGGCTATCTTCTTTTTCGATGTGTCATTGCTTGTCGCGTCTGTTCGTTGTTGCTGAAAAATGGTACGTATTTTGCTGATGAGTGCGTCTCTGCTCTTCTTCTCTTCCAAGAATCCAGCAGCTATCACCCACTCTCGTGAGCTACATGCCTCGTCTTCTTTCACTGTGGTATCGAGTGGCTTGCAGCGAGCCCTGGTTTTGTCACGGTGCTTGCTGCGTGCTTCCACCCTCTTGGGTCTGCTTGTGTCTGGTCGTGGCTTCTTACTGAGAACTTGTCGGTGTTTCCTATCTTGTTGTCTTGTTCGTTTAGGACCGCTTGTTGTCTGCTTGCTCTGATTTGCTAATGTCAACTACGTGCTGTGCTGCCAGCATTACACCAACAACCATCACGACAACCACCAAGATGTTTTAGGGTGCCGAGGTCTCAGTGTTTGGAGGTTCTCGGGCTTGGGTCTTGCTGCCGCGACAAAACCCTTCATAGCACCTCTTATAGTACCTGCTAAACGTACCCTATTGTAGTAGCCTATTATAGTACCCCTATTTTCGTACCGTCTCATGGTACCTTATTATAGTACCTCACTATAGTACCCTTTTATCCTACCCTATTGCATCTTGGGGTGCTCCTCCTTGACATGGAGCGGGCGAGGCCCTCGTTGTCTTGGCGCGCTGCCGACGGAAAGTCCTGGCACAGGGCTCTGAAACTTGGTGTTAAGCACAAGTCACAAGATGTGTTACAGGAAACCCAAACCTCAGACCCCGCGGCCCAAGTAAGAGACCAGAAAACACTAGCCACGCATGCTCCAGTGTGTCACTTGCAAGGAAAGACACGCGTCACTTGCAAGGAAAGAGACATTCGAGGAAAGGAAGATCCCTCACAAGGCTGAGTGCAATTCGGGAAGTTGGGAAATTGTCATTTAAAGCCTAGGTGTGACTGTCCATGTAGCGAGCTTTCCTGTTCCCCCCCGAAGCCCTGTGCTTGCAAGGCTCCTCACCGTCCTCCCACTGTTCCTGCACTTGAGGATACACTCCACACGTCTGTTGAAATTCGTCGTCCGAGTGCTTCACTGGGATTGCAATAAAACTTGTCTGTAAGCTGCGACAAAGTCTTTACCTAGCTGTCGAAGCGCTCTTAGGGAGATAAGACGGATAAGCACCATGCAAACGTGCGAGAGCTGCAGCGAGGCCTCCATGCCCTGAGCCAGAACCTGCACCGGCAGATTCAGTTCAAAACAAACACATACTGCGAGGGATTCCACGTGAAGACAAACCCTGAGTGCTAATACTGGTCGGGGCACCAGCTTCGTCATCATCATCACCAGCTGCATGACCATAACAACTTTCACCATCAACATCATGACCATCGTCATCGTCACCATCGTCGCCGTCGCTGTCGTCGCCATCGCCATCGGCATCACGCTCATCGCAATGACGCTGGCAACTGGAGCTACTACTTGTAACTGAGTCTTGCGTCAAGCCTGTGTATTGACCGTTGTATGTATTTGCACTGCACTTGCAGTTGACATGTTTTTGACAGAAGCATCCGGCGCAGGCCGCAGCAGCAGCAGCAACACCACCACCACCACCACCACCACCAGCGGTGGCATCTCGAACATTATTCTGGGAACGTTCCTGCTAGATGGCTTGATGTAAATACTCAGTGATCGCGAACAGGCTCTTCTGAAGATAACCTGTGCTGCTGTCGGTTAGCATTGTCTTGACTGTTCTGCCATGTTTCATCAGTCATTGCGCTTCCTGTTGCTCGTTCTCTTAGCTGGGATGGCTCGTGTGTTCCGAACATAAGGCTCTTTGGTGTGTTGACGCTTTGTTAGTCTTCATTTTCTGACGGATACACTGTCAAAGATTCAGAAAGAAATGGCCGTTTCCAGAATTCAGGATGCAATTCAAACCAACGACTGCCGCTCTCTTCTTTGGCTCCTGTCTCAGCTCGACATTTTGCTACTGTGAGCCTTGTCATCCAGACGCCAGATGACACCATCACTGCCTCCGGCTTCAGTTCAGCACAAGTTGCATTGTAGCTGGTACGACTAAACACTCGCCTCCTTTCGACAGGGCATGTTTCTAGATCCCATACGCGATTCTGATGCATCTTGCCTCACCACTTCCTTCTACAGCCACAGGAGGAGGCAACGGTGCGCAGAACGATCTACGCTTGAGAAACATGGCCAATGCGATCTGAGCGGTGAACGGCGGCCCGCCTGCAGGCGGCAGGCCATCCGCCGGCATTGGCCTGACAAAGAAAGCAGACAAAGACTGGAGCTGAGAACCAAAAAAACACGTTTTGGCCTCAATTCCAGGCGCAAGTGCCCAGACAGAGGAGTGATGACCTTACTCTTTGCCAGAGCACCGGTGCGAGGCTGCGATGAGTCGGAGTGTCAATCCTCGGCTAAGGCTCTCGCCCAGGCCTCGCTGCTGCGCTGCACGAAGACGTCCAATCCCTCCCAACGGGATGAAAATTTCGTTTGTGGGTGGGGTTTTTGTTGATGCAACTTGTCGCAGAGCTCGAAACAGTTCACCCTGGACCCGCTCCTCGTCCATGGCAAGAGCTCCTTCAGGCGAAAGAGAGCCGAGGCAGAGTCACTTCCGCGAGCACAGAGGTCCCTGCCTGGGTCGTCTTCGGCTGCATCGTCACCGTCGGCGTCGACGATCGCGCTGGAAGCCTGGAAATCAGACCAAAGGATACCGTCTTGTGAGAAGAAACCCTACCCGCAGGGCGCACCTCCTCGCTTTCGGTTTGGATGCCGGGTGACGCAGCGGTGTTTTCGGTTCCCTCTGCGTCCTCTATGGCTGTTGGCTCAGATGGACTCGACCCACCGGACTCCAGAGCCGTGCCGATGTCATCGGAAGATTTCGTCCTCCTCCACACATCGCAAGGTGGACAAAAAAATCAGCCAATAAGCCCACCCTCCTTCGTCGAAGCGCGGGCAGGCGGCCGCTTGGAAAATCGTTAGACATGGCTTTGCTATGAAGTTCCCGTGTTTGGATGGTGGGATGCGTCCATCCTTGGCTTGAAGCGTTTCCGGGCCAAGGATGGCAAGACCATCTGTCTGCACTTCGATCTGAACCAAAGCCCTCTGCTGCTTATCCTTCTGGCGGTATGAGCCACTGGCCTGCGCAACGAGCATCCCGGCCAGGAACTGACAGAACGACGACGAAGGCAGCAACACACAGACATCACCACCGGTCGCGCGGCATGCTGCCTGCTAGTTGCATGAATACGGCTTGAGTGCAAGAAGTATCCAGGCGCTGTTTGAGTTTTGCACATTGAGACCGGTGCGGGTCTATGGTATTCTCAAAGATTGCAGTCTGCTGACCTCACTCGCTCACCAGCACCAGTCGCGCGGCAAGTGCACATTGGAGTGGGAGGCAACGCTGTGATGCTCCGCGTGCAGAAGCCGTGTGCAATTTTTTCGACGAGGTCCACGCATATTGCGCATTCTGCCCCAAGTAACTCCTGCATGGTGAGACGTGCCTACAGGTGAGATTCCCGTTGGAGGCTCTTTGTGCACTGGTGTCACCTGTGACTCTCTCTGAATCACAGTGTATCCATGAACTTGGCGTGACTTGAACTTGTTAGGGATGCGAGGGCTTCGAGAGGAGGCGCTTTGTAACACGGGCCTTTGGCGACGGTCTGGGATCTGTACATCCAGCAATCTTGGTCTCCAATTCCTCATGGTGGTCGCTTCTGAAGCCATCCTGTTTCAGCTACAGCAGGGGCAACTTAATGCGATTGGTCGTCCTCAAACGACTGGTTGGATTCTTTCGCACGCTGAATTCACCCAGATACGGCAGATTCAAGCCTGTGACTTCGATGGCAAGGGTCTACGATAGACGAAGGAACAATGTGATATGATACAATACGACATCATGAAAAACATCATTAAAAACATCAAACCAGATCATAACATATGACATCAGATCATATCGTCTCACATACGATGATAATGCATAATGTCATATGTTACTGTATCATCTCACATCATATCATAGCCCCTATACCCTTTCATATCATGAACCGTGAAACAATGTCACATCATATCATAATATATCATATCACATCACGTCATATCACATGATATGGTATAGTAGAAAACACAACATAATACAATATGACGCAGCATAAAGAGTACAACATGGTACAGAAACATATAGTACAAAGCAATCTTAAGTACAGAAAAGTCAGACAAATAAAACCAAGAGTATCAGAATACAAAATCCAGCATACGACGCTTAAACAAAGGCATCGAATGTTGCAACAACAAATGAAAACCCGATTTACACTATATACCAGTAGCATACAATGTGGAAGTTGGCTTGGGACATAAAGTAACTCATACCGTGTACCATATGTAAACATCTACAAATGCAGATTTATACAAAAATGTATACAGTATGCAATACGAAACAACTGTTGTACAGCATATAACATAACGTGCACTACATAATATCTAGTGTGTTGGGCATAAGAAACGAGGTATAGCAGAACATATACTAATACTACATCTTTTGGGGTATGGTACACATGTACAATGGTACATATTTGCATATACAGATACATTAGATTTTACTATGCTTCACTATATTGATCTATATTGTATATACTACAATGTCATTTACGACACTATAACAGACAATATATTATACACTAGATAGTATACATGTTCTCTACATGTGTAGGTATTCATACATCCTTATACAGACAAAATACTTTGAAAATGTAAACCACATAACCCATACTATGTGCTACAAGATATATTATAGACTGTATACGATGCTCTGTCAACTATACGCTATATACTTTATCTACTATATACGACATCCACTGTATAAATTTAGTGTATACTAAATAACACAAACTACACAGCAAATCAACGGTAGTACAAAAGAACGTAACTCAGAATAGTTACAAAGCATCATACACGTAAACGCATGTGTGTAGAGATGTACACGTATACATGAACGACTATCAGGCTGTAGCACACAAGGTAAATGACATGTAGCATAACATATAACATCGAACGTAAAAGAAATAAGATGCGAGATTCAAAACGCAGTACAAAATCAATATGGATAATATACGCCGCAAGTAAAACAAACTATACCTAAAACATAGACCAGATTCGCTATGCGTATGTGTATGCATGTATATATATATATATCACACATGACATGTCAGATACTAGGTGTTCTACATTGCATATGATGCACTCTAAAGTACAGGTGTTATCATCTTTAATAGACAACATATACTGTATAAGATGTACAATATATACAATCTATACAATTTTACAAAATACGTATATATGCATAATGTTCCTAATATACACATGTATGTTTGTTACATATAAAGTCGAATGACACAGTACATCATGAGTACCAACTTAAAGAACACACATTAATCATCGTTAGTACAGTGTAATGCATGCAAATACAATATAGGTTGAAACATCTGATATACAATAGGCAACATGTTCTATGTGATATGCAAAAGACGAAAAATACATGAAAAATCATAATCCTAATCATAATTGAGTATACAGGTATATGTTTTGATCATTTGATTTTTAATGTAGTTCCTTGGTTGTAAAGTATATACATATATGCATATGCATCTGTATATGTACATGTCTCTTTACAAAAACAACGTGTGCAGAAGCATACGACCCAACCCAACTCGAAAACACGTGGCAGCCTGCCTCAGCTTGGGACTTCCATCCATGTGTGGAAGGCAGTCCACAAATTTTCGAGCTGAGGATAGGCTTCACCAAGCACCCTGCAAAACATTGGACTCCAGCAGCACACAGGTAGCAGGAACAAGGCGCAAGTCTCGTCGTGTTTCAGGCGATCGGCCTCACGATTTCCTCGACCTTCCCACGGAGCCTTGGTTTGCAAGATCACGACGTTCGCCCTGAGCCCTCACAACCATTCACATGCACAAAATGCACGGCGAGAGACTGCAATTGCTCATCGTGCTGCTGCTGAATGTTGGCAGGTGGAGGCGGGCCGGTTCCCATTGATAGCTCGTCCAGGCCTTAGCACAGAAGAGTTGTGACTTCAAGAGATACATTGGGCCATCACTGTGTCCAACTTGCTGGCCAACCTAGACATCACGATTTGGAAGGCTCAGCACCGGTCGTTTAGCCGTCCTCTGTAACTGGAGGATGCTGGCCAAGTTCTGCTGCTTCTCAACATGGCCCACCTGACACGTGAATCTACTAATGAGACCTATTCAAAGCCACGACAGGAAACCCTGAACACAGAAGTCACAATAAGCACCGAAAGCTCCAAAAAATCTCCCGGCTACCTGAATGAACCCAAGTTCCCGAGATTCGAACCCGTCAAACAATGAATTTGCACTCACAATGCCCCCCACTGGATCCGGACACCGTGCGTCTATTTGCCACCCCACACAACGCTGGGCATTGGGTCGGCGACCAATCGTCCCTGTAGGCAACCCCCATTGTACATATGCATGCATGTATGCATGCATGTATCTGCATAAGTGGAATACGTGTATGTAAATGTATATGTATATGCATATGTACATGTATATTCATGTGTACATATACACATGAAACCTGTATCAACATGAAACACGTACGTATGTGTGTAGATATATACATGTACGCACACACACATACACACATGCTTTTGGCGCAAAAACGCGATTCGCAGCACTCAACAGCATTTTTTGCCATTGAGTCACAACGTAAGGCGGTTGACTCTCTGTTTGTGAGACTTTACCCCTGGTACATCTCGCCCCCGCCAGAGAGGCGACCGGCACGCCAACCCCCCTCCGCCGCGCCCGGAGGGGGTTCCGCGACTCCAAAAGAGAAGGAAGGAGCACGAGAGCACAGAGGAAAAGGTATTCAAGAGGCTACATGCACTCCAAGAAACGAGGAGTGCCCTTTACACAGTCCCAAAAACTCAAGTAAAGCAGTTTCTGCTACCCACGGCTCAGGGCTCGGAGCAGCTGGTCAGCTGACGGAGGAATACCAAACGGTCTACAACGCTCCATCTTGTACACAAGGGTGGCAGTATCTTTACCATACGACTGTCCACGTTGAACTTCTAGAAGACGTCCAAGATGAGCTCGAAGAGCAAAAGTTTGCGTTCATCAGACGTTCTTTTGGCTGGTTCGTGACCATGTGCTTGAGGCACAGAACCTTTGAACTTTGGGTCGAGTGCCAACTGTGGAAACACAGCAATCCAAACTATCCAGCGTGGAACAATAAGCATCAGAGGCCTCTCCGATTCTGTGGATTCTGTGGAACCGACTGGGATGGGTGCAGAATCTTCCAGGAGTTTTCGCAACGCCGACGTGGAGATCGAAGTGGGTTTCAGAAACGCCGGAGTGCGGACCAGAGACTGCAAGGTCCGAGTGCATGTTGGTCGGATGTCCGAGCCACGAATCCAAACTGCTATGTGATCAGACAACTTGGCGTCATCGTAGCTGGCAAAGCAGGATCTGTCACGATGGCATAGTCAATGCAACGTTGGCTTTGCCACCGTGAAGGAACCACGCAGTCACCCTCCGTGACGGTGCATTGTTGTAACCATCCTCCATGACACATTTCAATCTGGCTTCCAATTCCAATCTCCCACAGCAATAAAAGGTGTAGTGGTAGCCCATGAGTTAGCAATCCAAGGTGCGAATTTCTTGCGTACGAGGGCGACGCCACATTATCGCAATCAGCGTGTACGAAAGAGTCGATGACATTCACTGTCACATCCTCTCGCATTGCAACCAAAATCGCTCGATGGATTTATTTCTTTCCCTGTACATCTGTTTGTGTGTCGCCTGCGAAATACCATCCTCTATATCCCAAGCGTCGATCACGTTGAAGTAGTGCCGGCTTTTGTTGCGGTAAGACGCGAACTTCAGCCAGACCGATGACGTGAGGCTTGTGGGACTGTTGTGCCGCAAACTCGAGGGACCGATCTGCTCCTTGGTCCTTCCAGGCCAGACCATCACAGTTGTGAAAGAATTGATCAAGCTGAGAGGAGGTACAGTTGGACCAGGGTTGGGTTCGATGCCTTCGGTGGTTAAATCATGACACCAAACCGTCTGTTGCAAAGCAACCGTCTGCTTCTTGAAATGCCGTTTTTTGGCCATCTCGTCCATTTCACTGCCCGACTGCGACATGTGCAAATGCTTGGTGAGACGACCGATGTGGTTGTCATAGAAGTGCCTCAGACGGCCCCATGTTCTAGTAAGCCGCTTGAGGTTGCGAGTGCGCCACCATGTACCCAATGTTTTAAGCCTTCGGCTCTTTTGGGCGACCTCGGAGCACCTGGAGGACAAATTCTCCTTGCACCCAGTGCGCCAAGTAGCTGCGCATCGCGACCAGCCCCATTCGAGAAAGCGGTGTTTACCGTCAGCTTTGGGAGGTACCCGAAGCTGGACTAGCGATGCTTGGAAGGATCACCTTGCATGCGTTGTTGCCAAACTGCTTCTGCTACGAATAAACTTTTGGCCTTCCCATCTGCAGTGCCAGGAAGCGCAGGAAGACCTTGTAGTTTCGCAGCTTTGCCAAGTTGTTGACTGTTGGCCTTGAGAGTCTTTGGAGCGCCAGGACTGTATGTAAGACCCACTGCGAGCCGGGATGCCACGCATGCATTTTCAACATTTCCAAGCAGCTGGTGCTCCAGGAGGCAATTCAGCAAGCTCTGCGTTCACACGATGTTGGATCACCGGGCAGTTGGCACGATCTTCACCTTCATGGGCTCTAGTAACATGGTTACGGCGAGCTGAAGCATGACGGCCGGAATCCAATGCAGCAACACGTCTGCCACAAGGACATGGCCAGCATAGCACAAAACCAGGACGGGCAATGAAGCTAGCCACATGGGGATCGAAAGTAGCAACTTGGGATATCCATGGTGCCACTTGTGGTTCAACGTGTCCCATGTCGCCATTGGAACCACGGGTTGGTGTCCTCCGGCAACGCTGCATCATCCGTGGCTCGTGCTTTTCTTTGACTGGGCATGCGAGTCACACCATGAGTGGTAGAGGCAGAGCCACACTGAGAGAAGGCTTTACGCTTGCCTGAGATATGATTGCTTGATAACGCGGTTTCTTTGATACTCTTGGCATCACATGCACTGAGACGAAGAGCAGAAACCTTACGAGATCGCGCATCGCCCATCGATAAGTGCAGCAAGGCGGGAATGCCTCCGCGTAGAAGGGCACGAGAGGAGTGACGTTTGCCTCTCTTTTCCTCCTGCTGGGCTAAGCGCTGAATCCACTACGAACGGTCAGTGCCACTGATGATTTCATAGTGGCTGGCGTCGTGTTCCAGGTAGATGCCGAGGTCAGTGCCACTCGTCAATTTCATGAACAAAGGCTTCACACTGTGTGGCGTTGCAAAATGCACTGAATTCTAGAGCACCAAGCCAGGTACCGGTAACAGCAATCTCGTTCAGATACGTGGTGACGTCCGCATCCTCTCCTTGTGAAGCTCCACGGGGATTGGGACGTCCTTGATTTTGCTGCTCATTCTTTTGGATCCTGAAGTAAGTGCAGACCGGTACCCCGTAGGCTCTGAGCACAGTGGAGCTAAGCCATACGGTGTTCCTCGATGGCGACTCCCACCGAGCATCTGGTTTTCGCCTGTCTGCCCAGCGTCTCTCGCGTGCCCCGGACTTTGGGATGCGCTCCCAACGGCTCGCCTGTGGTTTGAGAGCCTTGGCTTCTTCCGCGAACCCTCAGGTCTGCGCTCCCCAGATTGGGCCTTTCTCATTTCACCGGAATTCATCAGCTTGGCGTGTGTCTGTTAAAGACTCTCTCGCTCGCAAATGGAAAGTATATACATATAGATATACACATACATATCACTTCACTTCGGCACTGCAAAGTAGATCTCTGCGAGCGTCTTCGAAGGACAAGACACATATGGCCTCGGCTGGAAGCTGCGGTTTCCGCATCCGCGGGCTACTAGAAAGGATGCTAGGAGCCTCCTTTGCTAGTACACATACATACACCATACACCTGCATACAGTACATGCTTCTCCGTACGTGCATATATATGTACAAATGGCAACCCCTTCGCCTGCACTTCGGCCCGGAGGGCTTCGCCTGCCCTTTCCAAGTTGCCGTACTCCTGCACCGGAGAGTTTCGGACTCGGGGCGGATCTTGCGGGTTCAGTTTTTGAATGGTCTGTGGATTTCTTATGTCTTAAGGACTGCTACTCATTCTTCTTGCTGCTTCGGAGTTCACGTCTAGGCCCCCCCAAACCCCCGTGCAAATCAGCTCCGGAGGCCCAGTGCCTTTGGGTTATCTAACACGGCGCATGTCGCACATGCGCTGAAGTGACTCAACCCACGATGACAATGCGTTCACCAATGTTCCGGACCCTAAACCCGAAAGCAACCAGACAGCCATAAAGCCGAAAGGCCTAAGCTTTGACACCATCAAACCCTAACACAAACAGCCCCAAACCCCAAAACTTGAATCCCGAAAGCCGCTCGCCCCAAAAGGGCACGGCCCTGAAGACCCAAGCCAAGAACCCCGAACCCAAAAAACGATGCTGAATACCACCCTAACTCCAAGCTCCTTAGACCCTGAACCCTACATGCTAAACCTTAAACCCTAAACCCAACCTCCCATCCAAACCGCTGGGCCTGCGCCGCCTGCTCAATAGTCTGCTGAAGCTCGGCTAGGTCGCGCTGCCTGATGAGTGCTCGAAGCTTAAAGGGTTCAGGGTTTTAGGGTTGAGAGTTTTTCAAATCTTAGGATTTCAAGGTTTAGTGCTTTAGCAGTTCTCCAAACCCCACAGCCTCAAGCCCGAACCCTTGCATTGCACGTGTGAGTTTGCCGGCTCCGGGTGATGATGGATGTGACAGTCAGGGGCATCTGAGAGCCTTTTTTGGGAGCGGAAACAACTGGATGCCGACACCTTGGCCTTGAACTCAACACTCGACACCCTCCCCCGCAAAAAAAACAAACAGAAACACTACCAGCCTGGCGAACACGTATATCATTTCACCCTTTGATTGACGCTTGAAGTTGCTTACCCAGAGCCCTAACCCTAATAAGACCTTGTAGGGAGACTTATACGACCCGATAAGAGCAGTTTTAAGCAATGCAAGAACCCCACAAGAGCCCTTCTGCAACCCTATGAAGAGCCCATATCAAACTCGTTTCACGCCCTATGACAACCCGCCTTGTACCGCCCGGAAGTAACCCTGAAAAAAACACCTTCGTCCTCGTCAAACCTAAACCCCAAAGAGCTTCGAGTTCAAAGGGGCTTTAGGGTTGATGCTTGTGAGAGCGTTGCAGGAATTCATGCTAGTTTGGCTTGACCGGCATTTCTGAGACGTGTTGACATGCACTTGACGATGGGGCCCTGCCTTGGTCTGATCATCGATACTCAAAGTATGGTCGACGATTTCTGGATATGATATGGACAAGAAAGTCAATGCCAACATGCTGCTCTTGTCCAGTTCTCTGTTGGACAGAACTTACAGGACTAGATAAGTACTGGCACTAATACAATGCGAGATAGCACTAGCAGTAGTAGCACAACAGGTGCTGGAAGAACCGAATGTGGGTTTTGGCTGGCGACCGCTTCCAAAACGGCCAACATTCACCGACACCTTGTTACGTCTGACTTTGCTCATCGATTTGGAATCCGGAAAAACGCCAAAAAATTGGCCATCAGCAAGGTCTTTGCAAAGTCAAACTGGCAGCCATGCAAGGATCGGATGTTCTCGACGACACTTCAAATTAGATGAACAACCCTCAGATATTGAATGCTAAGCACTTGAACATATAACATAATGCAAAGACCATTCTTAATATGGTCGCAGGATGTCGCAGGTCCATGTAGAGTTCTCACCCGTGTGTACATCCGTACAGAGCGAGATGGGCACATATTGATACCAATCTTACAGTAACGATAGTCAGCATCATAGCAATAACAACACTGGTAGGAATGTAATACCAACAAGGAGTTACCGGCGGCCTCTCCGAGATCTTCTGCTCGGCATCCGAGTTCGCCTGCGTACCTTGGTTCACCGGGTTCGAGAAAGATCCAATTGAGGCTCTAACATCTAAAAGCACGCGTGCATGCACTATACGGTTGATCACAATGACAAAAGTAGCAGCAAGAGGAGTCGTAGTAGTAGTGGTACTACTACTAC
>CAJNJA010014049.1:1239-12389 GCA_905231915.1 Symbiodinium necroappetens | reverse complement strand
CCGGTGATCGGGGCTCCGTTCGGACTTGTGAAGATCGAGTGAAGTTTTGATCTGATCGACAGTGTGGCCAAATCCCACGTTGCGGTCGCGTAAAAGAAGCTGTGCGATCGCGGGCTGTTCAGCGAACGTTGTGAGTGGTGGAGATCGCAGAAACTGATTTCCTAATTATCGGCTGGGTAGGTCAGGAATTAGGGGATCAGTTTAGCGATCGCAAGAACTGCCCGGATCTGATCTGATCCGTGGCCATTTTGGCATGAGCCGATCGGCCGTGCCGAAAAGAACCCGCCCACTCCGCCCTTTCTGTTCTTTTCTACAACTATGGGTGATCCTCTTCGGTTGGGCCCTAATCAGGTGGCCCTGCAGGCTCTCGCCGTTGGCACACAAGACGAGCTCTGTCGCCCCTGTGTGGACTGCGGTCTCTACACGGGGTGCTATTGCGACGGGAATGATTGGGGTGAGTGTTTCGCGGCCCATCGGCTGCCCAATGAACATTGGGCTAACAATCAGCGAACGCCCCTCTGTACCAGCTGCGATCGTCTTTTCAATATGTGCCATTTCTGCCGGGGGCTGCTGTGGGCCGCCCCTCCTGCCCATCGTGATCCGGATCGCTATGCACCTGCTGCCGGGGCTGATCCTCCCCGTGGTTTTGACGATCCGATCCTTTCTGTGGCTAGCGAGGAAGCTCGGCCGTTCCATGGCCGACCCAGCGCCGAAAGCTCCGCCGACCTCGGCCATGATCGCGGCTCAAAATTCGAATAATTCTGCCGCTCGCGGAAGCTACAACTCAGTTATGATAGTTATAACTTAAGTTTTCGGGTTATATCTAAGTTGCAGAAGCTATGCTATATCTTGTGTAATTTTTGGCGGATGAAAATCACGAATATTCAAGAAGGTACGCACAACCTCTATATCAGGTAGCAATTCCCAAGCCTTTTGGCACCGGAAGCAGTTTATTTGTTTGTAGAGCTTTTGAAACTGAGAGTATGCAGGTGAATTCCTCGCGTGAGGCAACAGGAGGCTTTCCTAAGGCCTGCAAGCCGAAAAAAATCAGCAGGAACAGAAAAACACCGAACGCAAAAAAAAGACAAAACAAACATATATGTGGTTTGTGTCTCCGGCTTTGATACTACGTATGTGTGCAGCAATCCGGCCCAAGCCAATACCTGAAACATTCCCCAAAAGTACAAGCCAACACTGTGTTTCAACAGTGCTGTTATTATTTCACATATCTGTTTCCATGCTTTTTCGTTTAAAACGCAACCAAAATACAAAGCCGCGACACGTTTGATATCACAGCTGCGTCATATTGCCGGAGGTAACCAAACATATACGTGTTACCTATTATGTTTCACCAAGCCACCATGGCACCTATGTGTTTCTTAACCGGGCATACAAACACATATATGTTTCGACACTTTCCTGCCGAAAAGCTTGAACCACACACGTGTTTTGTATGTAAACAAGGACCTTGGTTGTCTGGAGCGTCGCCGCTTCAGAGGCAAAGAGAGCAGCAAAGACTTACAACTGAAGGACTCGACAAGAAAAGAACACAAGGGCACAAGGGCACAAGGGCACGGGAACAGGAGAGGACCGATGCCCCCTGGGTGGCCGCAGCGAAGTCTGAGGGTTCTGGATAAACATCACAAATTCGCAACTTAGGGTGTTCAATACGCCACAAAATTATATATCCGCCCACTTTGACGGTAACCCCGAAACAGGTCCTGGGCATTTGGGAAGTTGCGATGTTTCAATTTCCACACATTGGCTAGCATGAGGTTGTTGAATTTGGTTGTAGCACATCATTTGGCAGGGCATGTGCCGATCACTTAATGGTTGGGTGCTAATGTAGAATTCGACATGTTGCCTGAAGCTCGACTACCAAGCCATATCGAAGGTTGCTGCAATGGCAAAAATTTTTTTACCATGGCAAAACCATTGTTTGTGTACTTTAAGTCCATATCAATTCTCAAGAAGCACATGCTCGGAACTGTGGGAGGAACATGGTTTTAGGCCTCGGTGCGCTGGTTACCGCTGGTTCCTTTCGGGACAGCAGAAAAACATGAGCATCTTTGTGCGACAGACATGACACGTTCAAAATTCCAAACGTGGCACATGGAGCATTCCGACCTACTCGAGCGTGACACAAACTAGACCCTCGATGTTTCGGTACCTGTGTTGCTTTTTTGCAGAGGCTAGCCATTGTTGAAAAAGATCACATTCAGTCCATTGCGGTTGTGCAAGGATTACTTGCCAGCGTTTTCAGTGCCTCCGACCTTTGCCTTTTTGGGATTGAAGCCCCGTTGTGCCGATGATGTTGATTGAAGAGTGTGGATTCCGACCGTATCTCGTTTTTGCATTGCGGTTTGGGGTTTGCTGACAGTTTGGTGATTGTTTGTTGGACTGCAAACAAATTACATGTATGAGATTTCTGGGGCCCGAGACAGGTGCGTGGCCCCCAACGCAGAAGACCACTGCCGCACACTTTCACAACGGATCCTTCGAGGCACAATGGAACTTCAATGTAGGTCGGCACGCCCATTGCATCGTCCCAGACGGTAGCACCAGAGTTGTCAAGGCCATTATGCAGCAACTTTGCAAGTCCCAGCATGGAGACAATTCGCGCTGAGTTTCAGCATTCTTGAAAGCTTGAGCAGTTGTAGCTCGGGCGTGCTTTTGTACTCCCACCCGTAAACGGAATCCCGAATCATGGCGAAAATTGTTCCCAGGACATGTGTCGGGATGGATCGAAGTAGATCTGCGCCACGGCGATCTTCTTAGCATGGTGCCTGCCCGAGCATGCCAAAATCAGGGTTCGCACGCTCGGATGTGGGCAAGAACTGGAGTTGTGTGAACAAGGAATAGAGGGGGTGAGCATATTCAAGTTTTTGGCAGTTTGATTTTGCGGAGCTTGAGAGGGTGGGTTTGTGAGTCATGGTTTATCACTCTTCCAGGACAAGATTCTTTCCATCAAGCGGCAAGTGCCAGTAACAAACTGCAGATGCCAGAACCATGAGATACCATGAGCGGTGGTTCATTCCGAAACCCAGTTCCCAATCGAATCTTCAAGCAATGAACAGGTGCAGCCCAAAACCCTGAGGTCATTTTTCCGCAGTGGTACAACCAGTAGAATCCAAGACTTTATTCCGACTAGGTAATCGTGTCCTCATCATCGCACTTGCCAAAAGCACTTTCATGCTACTTCCATTTTCGTTGCTTTTTTGATCGTGAGATTAGTGAGGAAAAAAATCCATTGTCCTCCATCATGTGAGCTTTCAGTCTGTGGGTTTGGCAGCAGTCATGGTTTTTGGGGCACGGTTAAGATCCCAGTGGGTAGTGTTTTCCATTTGTTCCAGTGCAGGGACACAAAAAGCAAACGTCCATGAATCCCGTGCGCTTCTGAGGCGGGGCGATTTTTGGCCTCCGCGGATCAGCATTACTTGGCGATGGATTGTCAATCACAAACGCGACTGTCCACTACGTGCCGCGCTGAGGGGGGGCTACGATAGGTGGGAATTTTGTGTATAGCCCAGCATACTGGCAGTTGGACGAGTCTGAGTTGACTCAGCAATGTTCAGCACATGCGAGGCCGAATGCTGCTGATTGTCTGGTGTCTTTTGCGCTTACGGCTACAAGCCCTTGTGGCCCTCCTTCGCTCCCTCCAATTCTGCCTCGACCACCTGTGTCGTAGCTCTCAAACAGCCTTTGCCATGGCAGTTCTCGCGCTTGCTGTTATGTTGAGTTTCGGGCAGCTTGTGCAGGGTGACATGTACCTCAACAGCCCACGCGGATCCAACAACAAGTTGCGGGAGCAGAGCAACAACGTTCAAAATGCCAATCGTCTCTTCGATTCGCAGAACAATGCCGCGTCCGGGTACCAGATTGGCGACGATTGCAAGCCGGCATGCAAGGATGAGAACAACAACTACGACGTGACCAAAGAGGGTGCGACCAAGGGGACAATGAAATTCTATCAAGGTTCAGAACTTTACATCGATTGGTTCGTGCAGCACGGTTGTGGCGTTGGTCATCCGAATCTGCGCTGCCAGATCACCTTGCAGTACATGACCGATTCGGACAACCCCAACCTCCGCGATGGGACCGACCAGGATTCTGCTGGCGGTGACGACGAGGATCCCACTGAGGAGGCAACAGCCGAGGTGGCCAGGGGTTACCATGAGCCTTTGGAATACTACCAGGCCTGTTACGAGCGTGAACGCAACAAGGGCTTGTTCACGTCCGACCAACAGATTGAGGAGAATGGCGGTGCCACGTCAACCAGGCAGAACCCCAACGGCAATGGCCGCCGACGCGGCAACCAGCGCCATGGCTTGGAGTGCCCAGAGGCCCAAATCAAACCGAACTGAATTCTGTAGGTCTTGTAGGTGCATTGCCAGAGCTTTGAGTTGTGAGATGTTGAACCGCAATCAGCGCCGCAATCACGTAATAATATAGTCTGCGCAGGAGAGGGATTATTATCCCTACTGGCACCCCACGCCTTGGCACGACATCGCCATTTTCACAAATGAGCCTCAAGAGCGTTGCGAGTACTACCGTGCGGAGTCGCAGAACGTCAAGGAGAAGGGCAGGTGCTCCATCAACCAGTACAACAACCCGGATGCTTGCACTGGCAATGGTGGGGAGCCCCGGCCCCAGAGGAGCAGGAAACGGTACAGTGAGGCAGTTCGGCCACGTTGTGAAATCTGTGAAACCCAAGCTAGATCCGAGCAGATAAGGTGGACTTTGGAGCCCGCCTTCAACGAACCCCCTCCTGAGTGCTGGGGTGGCATTGCCAGCCGCGACAACCACAATGGCAACGTGCGAAATGGACACCCGGACTACTATTTGTGGAAGATTCCGGAACACATCCAAGGCCGCGTTGTCCTTCGCATTCGCTACAACATCACCACGGATGACTTCACGCTGGGCTCCCTGGCGAACCCCACGGAGGAAGGCACTTCCCTCTCCGGGATCAAAGCAGACCCTTTCTTCATGGATCGCAGCTTCAACGACCCCAATCCAAATAATCGAAGGCGGGGTCATCACGCTGGCAGATTCATGTTGCCTTTGCTTATCGCTAGGAGCAATTCAAATTCGCAGCAGGTAATCTTTTAAGGGAAAACTTGTCTAGATCAGAAAAAAGCAGCTACATCTGTGGAACACCACAAATTACACAAGTCCTACACATTTCTGGCATCATCCTCTGTAAACGCCCAGCCCAGGCGTCTACTCCCGACAACGATCAAATAGTATCCCTGCAGGTTTGATTGCGACCATTTTACAAAATAATCCTCGATCACTACGTTGTACACAAAGATTCCTACATACTCTGTGACAGGCGGAGCACCTTCACCGGTCGGCCGGCAGTTCCCGTGCCTCTAACTCAGGACTTTGTGCCTTTGCAGTCGGTTGCGATGAAAGGCCTAAGGGTCATGTTTGGATCCGATTTGGATATAAGGCAGCAACAGACGGAATATGACGGAATGGTATATACCCTAAAAAGGAATTTCCATTGCTTCTGTGAAATGTTTGCAAAATCGATCGTGACAAGCTGTTTATACGGCGAGGTCCGGGACAGCACACATGGGTTCACGTCGGTGGCATACACGAGGATTGTATATGGTTTCCAGAGCCATCAGATGAGCCTTTTGGGGAGGTTCCTCATCGCAGTATTGGGCCGATTTGTTCGTGCGCGATCAATGTCAACTGTTTCGTTCAGATTTCCTCTCAGCAATACAGCGTACCGAGGTTTCGGAAATTTGTCACTGGTCCTGCATTGCGAAAGAAGCCCGCAATCTATTAAATGTCCCTACGCCCTAAACCATAAATCCACCTTGTCGCAAGACCCATACCTTGCAAAGTTGCCGTCAACGTGTCTAAAACTGCAGTCATAGGGAAAGGCCGCATGCGACCCGTAGATATTGCCTCATTATCCGCGAAACCCATATGGTCCAAGGGGCTTGATTGGACCTCAATCTTTAAACTCTAAACCTATATCACCCAAACCTGCAACTACCTCAAAAGGACCATCCCTACATTTGCCCTGCAGAAGGGCTTGAGGGCAATCCATATGGGCATCGTCCGATAACCCCATGTGTGGAAGGTTTTGTATAAAACGACCACGGCTGGCTTATGAAGGCCTTGCGCGAAAGTTCGTGATGGTGCGCGCGAAAGGAACTTTGGATTTCGCGTCCGCGAAAGATCACGTAAGCCGAGCAAGCCCCCAGCATTGCAAGCCATGGGAGACGACATGGTCTGTGCGATTCGGTTTTGCAGTTAAGGGCTTGGGTAAGCTCTAACCCCACCTCACTTTCCCGGCTTGCTTTGTGGGTTTACAGATCCGCTTTTGGAGTTGAGGGCATGGGCCAAGGGTTCGTTTTGAGAGTTCAGGGTTTTTTTCGCTTCAAAGATGCTTCTGCGAAAGTTCGCGATGGTCTGCGCGAAAGGAACTTTTTTGGATTTCCGCGAAGAGGTCATTTTGTGATGAAGTAATATTGGATACCGCCCATATGAGCTATAGTCTAAACTCCTAGTATCGCCCTTCATAAATAAGCCGTATAAATACTCCCTTGTATAACACCCCTTAAAAAGTTACGGAGTTTAGAGTATAGCTCATGTTGCAGGATCCAGTTGCGGACTGGCTTGGTTTGGGCGAGGGCTCCGCGGACACCAGTCGATTGCTCCAACTGCAGGTGAACACCAATCAGCAACCCAGCATTTCAGGTAGGGATTATATATGCATAGTCCAGGTGTAAAAAGGGATTGTATAAGGGGTAGCATAGGGGTTTTAGAACATAGGGATAATGGAAAACCGGGAACGAGTATTGAGGGTTTAAAGGTACTGCTTGTGATAGTGATTGGAGAGCTGACTGATAGTAAGAATGTGTGCAAAAAAAGGTAATAGTGACATCACAAGAAAAATAAGAAGGGTCATAAGAGCAATGTCAATACGAATCATGTAACCAATCGTATCATACTTATATGACAAGTAATGTGGACATTTGTCCTCATACAGCCCGCATAAGTTTAGTAGATTTTAGTAGTGTTCAGTGGGAGCAACCCGGCAGCACAGATTTGAAACGGGAACGTTTCAAAGACTATGACACAGTCATACCATCAAAATCTCAAGAAAACATGCAGCACAGTAGTGGTGTAACAGTATAATGGTATCACACTATCACTCCAGATTTCCAAGCCGTCGCCTTCCTTAACCTGGAGCACCCTCATGACCAATCCCGTGGCCTTCAACCGCCATTCAGGTATGGGCGTACCTTCGCGGATCGAACGCACACCTTCCTGGCCGCTTGGTTTTTCATCATGATTTGCCACAACACGCTCTCTAAAACCAGACACAATCCATTCCAATTTTATGGTTCGGTTAGGATTAGAAAGGCTTAGGCTTGAAAATTACGTACATGCGTTATATAGGGATTATCGGGTAGATATTGAGGGTTATATAGGGATAGTGGAAAAGAAACTGGAAATTAGATTATATTATTTTCTGGTATATTATGGTGTGACATGATCATGAATGTTTTGTAGGCCGTGACCCTAGAACAAACAAGGCACAAGCGCGACGGGAAATTTTACAGTTATACACATATCTTTTACATCCCCCAGTTTCTGCTAGAAACAACCGTCAGAGCTCCCTCATGGCCTTGGCTTCGCAAACCTTCACGTGAATGCCAAGGTTACCTAGTGGTTTTAGACAGGAATAGGGGGATTATATTATGAGGGCTTATATAGGGATTAAATTCCCATATTACCCACTAACAACCAGTAAGGTCATAGAGCGGCCCGCAGATGTTCCGGCCGATCGACGCATTGTGAACTACAACGTCCGTGGCCGACGCGGCAACATTGTTCAAGTGTACCCATCAGTGGAATACGACTTCGTGCCGCAGGATACCTTGGCACCCAAGACTACACACTTCCTCAATGCGTCCTTTCGCGTAGTGGCGTAGTGCCCAGAAAATCCAGATGCCTGAATTCCCGCAACAAGGGTTCTTCAAGTTCTATTGACGCACCATTGGATTTCACGAGAACCCCTGACACCCAGTACGGTAAAACACGTCAATTCATCAGCCAACGACCTTTGGCAAAATCACCAAAGCTGGTGAACCCGTATACCACCTAACCCCGTGTCGTGCAAATTCATGAATGTTTTCTGGGGGGCTTCCTAAAGCCCCCTTACGAAAATAGAACCTCTTGTGCTGGAATCCTGAAAGCTTGCCCTTTCAGCCCTCTTCCGCAGGACCTGGTGGTGGAACAGGGTACCTTGTTGCACTTCCAATGGACCGGTTCGGACGCCAACAACAACGGCCGCTTGGGTGAAGAAAGGAAGGTCTGGCACGGATTAAGCTGTTTTTTCCATTTGTCAGAGCGTGACAAGGTTCAAGTGGATTGCAAGAATTTGCAGGGGAAAAGATGAGGGTTGCCGATGACCGAGAGGACACATCAGTGGGAACGCCCAAACCCCAAAATTCCTTTTTTCGGAGTGGTCCTCTCCTCATGCTATATAGTATCTTTGGAAACAGCGACGGGGCACCCACATTGTGGAATATTGCGCTTTATGTGCCAGACGGACCCCTGGTTTTTGTGAACCCTCTCATGACAGAAAGGGTCAGGAAGAAAACATATATGCCTAGTTAGCCCTAAATTTACGCATTTGTACCATCCCAGGTTCCATTTCATTTCCAGCTTTCATTATGTGGGATACCACTACTTTCAAGCATGAAACCAGGAGCTCCGAACCTTGTTCAGGTAATGCTGGCAATGGCCGGGCGGGGACAGATCGCTCCAACTTGGTCCAGGCAGCTTGAAAAGGGTTTGGACTTCATAAGGGGTCCGGAAGTTTGAAGTTTATACGTCTATATTGGGTTCTTTTTTAGGGAATGGGTAAATGGTCTGACTTCATGTTACTGATTGCTTTCTCAGGCTTCACGTAAAAGTGTCGAATTATGTTCAGCGATGGTCCAGTGTTTTAGGGCATTGAAGGATCAGGGCTTCGGGCTTTGAGATTTTCAGGAATGGTATTCGAGGTTGATACAACTCACCAGGCAGAATTGAATGAACAAGAAAATGGAAGGTGCAATGATGCGCCATGGTTAGTGTTAAGACAATCTTTTGTTCTAAAGATCATGGGCGTCCTGGGAATTACTTTTATGATTATTTTATGTCTTTTGTACGTTTTGCATTTATGGTTTGCTATGCTTGCCGTTGCAGGTTTACGAACTCTTTATGAACTGTTTATGAAATATTTATGTTTTTGTTTATGTTTTTTTTAAAATGTTTTTCCCCACATCTTTGTGTGGGGTTCTTGCTTTTTCTGCTTGGCGTCCGTCGTCCGCCTTCCTTCCGCCTTCCTTCCGCCTCCTTCCGCCTCCTTCCGCCTCCTCCCTCCACCCTCCTCCCGCCTCCTTTCGCCTGAGCACGCTTCGGGATTCCTAGCAGGCGCAGCATTTGGTGGCCTTCCTCCACCCCCAAACACGCTTCAGGCTTCCTAGCACGTGCTTCGGGATTCCTAGCAGGCGCAGCATGTGGTGGCCCTCCTCCAAGCGCTTCGAGATTCCTGCCAGGCGCAGCATTTGGTCCACCCCCGAGCACGCTTCGGGATTCCTAGCAGGCGCAGCAAACGGTGGTCCCCCCTCCACCCCCCAAGCACGTTCCGGGATTCCTAGCATGGTCCTCATTTGGTGGCCCCCCTCCACCCCCCAAGCGCGTTCCGGGATTCCTAGCAGGCGCAGCATTTTGTGGGCCCCCGGCGGGGGTTTCGGGATTCCTAGCAGGCGCAGCATTTGCTGGCCCTGATTTGGTGGCCCCTCCTCCACCCCCGAGCATGCTTCGGGATTCCTAGCAGGCGCAGTATTTGGTGGGCCCCCTCTACCCCCGAGCGCGCTTCGGGATTCCTAGCCCGCGCCGTGTCATCCGTGTCGTCCGGACCGTGTCAGTATGATTGGTATCGGACACAGAACATCGCGCATCTGCTCTATTGTGGTTTTGATCAGATGCATGCCATTTTTTGGGTTTCAAAGCGGCGGGGTGGACACGGCTTCCTTGCGAAAGGTCTCATATCCTCGAAGAGTGGGCGAAGCACAATTCTCTGACGGGCGCGAGTCTGGCGATCTCTCGCGATCGCTTTGCTGTGCCCGTGGCTGCGGAGTTTCGTGCCGGCGAAGTTGACGAAGCCTGGCAGTTGCTCTCGGAGCGAGCTGCCAGGGAGACACTTCAGCGACCGCTCCGTGTCTTCTTGCATTGCCACGGTGGCATCAATCGAACCTGTGCTGCCTACTGCGTTCTGGTCATGGGCTTGCACCGCAGCAGCTTCGAGCAGGCCATGTTCCACTGGATGAGGTGTCGTATGCATTATGCGCCGTTCCGGAAGCGTGAGTTCATGATCCAGGCTTTGATCGACTTCCAAGCCGAAATACGTGACCTTGTACGTGTTGACGGATCGGCCTCCAACAAGAAGCTTCCTACAGCGAAATAGACCTGGGAGTTCTTTTGGCTTTGGATTGTGTGCTGCTGCTACAGATTTGCAGCTCTTTGCCATGGGAAGGCGACGTGCAGATTAGCCTTATAGCTTGAAAATTGATCCACGCAACTCGAAATGAGAAGCGCGGTTCACCTACCGACCGTGAGCTGCTGTATTGGCTTTGAATGTGCATCGCAAACGAGCTCAAAACAGTTATGCTTCATGCTTTTCCGTCCCGTGCGTGAGCGCCGTCTCGTCCGTGAAGTCCTCGCGTCCTGCATGCGCTTCCTCCCGCCGCGCTCACGCCTCACTCATTCACGCTTCTCGCTACCCTTTCACTCACTTGCTCTCACTCCCGCTGTTTCTGGAATTGCTGCCAACGCTTTCGCTAAAATACGCATGTGGGGTTATCTGGTCCTTTAATTGTGATTTTCGCTGCCCAGCCTTGCCTTGGAAAAGTATGATTTTGCGAGGGGATTCCTCTGAAAACCATGCACAATCCATTAGCTTCCAGGAAAACGTAAGATTTTCCTATGAGTTTCCTCGGAAAACCAAGGATTTTCCTAGGATTTCCTCGCCCGGGCTAGCCAAATCATAGTACAAGAAAGAACATATAAATAAATTTTCCACAATTTACGGAAAATTTATGATTCTTAAAACTGCTTTGTGTTTGGCAGGC
>CAJNJA010014047.1:0-10326 GCA_905231915.1 Symbiodinium necroappetens | reverse complement strand
ACAATGGAGACTATAGGTATACATCCAAAACTCTAGGACTCTAAGCGCCCTGAGCCCTAAATCCTGAACCCTAAACACGGAGACTCCTACGTCCCCAAACCCCAAAACCCCTAAACTCCTATATAATCCCTAATTCCTTAACCACTAAACCCCCAAAACCCTAAACTCTAAGCCCCCAAACTCTAAACCCCTAACCCCTACACCGCCAACCCCTAAAACCTAAAACCCTAAACTTTAAGCCCCTAAACCCAAATCCTGAACCCAAAACTTCCTAAACCCTCTCCAGGTTACGAGTTCAACGTGGCTTTCAAGGAGAGGATGGAGAAGAAGGGCCTGATCTTCTCTGGCCAGGATGAGAGCAAGGACGCTTTGGGGTTACTTATTGGTTTAGGGGTTTAGGGTTCAGGGTTAGAGGTTTAAGGTTTAGAGGTTTGGGTTTAGGGGTTTAGGGTCTAGGGGTTAGGGGTTTGGGGTTTAGGCTTTAGGGGTCTAGGAGTTTGGTCGTATTGGTGGGCATTCGTCATCTGCCTTCCGACCTCTTTCAGGAGCGCATGGACATCATTGAAATGGCGACCAAGGACAGGAACGTCTGCTCCAACTTGCGAAGTCCATCTTGTGGGTAGTTCTTAGAATTAGGGTCCCGTTTTAGGTCCCCCAAAACAATACGGCACCCTAGGTACAAAGGACTAGAGGACCCCAAAACGGGACCCTCATTTACAGAGCTACCCTTGCGGCTTCATCTTCCTATCTCTGCAGTGTCAGGATCATCCTTTCTTTATGGGCGTGCAGTACCACCCAGAGTACAAATCACGTCCTGGTCAGCCCACGTCTTAGTTCATACGTTGAAAAAGCTTGCAATTCGGCAGGGCTCTCCGCTTGTTTCCTTGCGTCCTGAACTCCTGAATCCTGCAGTCCCGCAGGAGGAAAAGAGGCAATCAAGAAAACAAGAACTCCTGATTCCCAAACCTTCTTAGGTTTAGGGTTTTAGGGTTTAGGGTTTAGGGTTTCTCTCAAATTCGAGCCTTGCTTAGGCCATCGCCTCCCTTCTTTGGCTTCGTGGCGGCTGCCAGCGAGCCGGGACAGGTCCGCCTTGATCAGCGCACTTTGTGTTTTCATTTATGGTACTACGTTAATAGCTAAAGCAAACTACTACTGACTACTACTACGTTGTGCAGAGAATTTGTAATAACAGAAAACCATTCTTGGTCAACTTGCCAATCTTGCAATCTTGGTCATCTTGCCCCACTTGCTCGGCCTCTGTTTACATCTTAGACCAAGATGACCAAGATTGCATGGTCATCTCCCCCCCCCCCCCCCCCCCAAGTGGGGCCAAGATTGCTGGCAATCTTGCTCAAATATCTGTTTTAAGATTCCCGGCACACTCTACTACAACACCTCTCCTCCTATTACTACTGCTCCTGCCACTGCCACTGCTACAGCTACGACGACGACTACGACCACGACCACGACCACGACCACGACCACCACCACCACCACCACCACCACCACCACCACCAAAACCACTACTAATACCAGTGCTGAGTGCCCTTCGTTCTGGTTTTTCTGATCTGGGGAGGCCAGTAGTACAATTACGTAGTATTCAAGGGCTTTGACAATGTGCTTCGGGTTTGCGGTTATCATTATCATTACTGTGGTTCTTATCAATCAAATTACCACCGTCACTGTTATTGTTGAGTTTTTTCGGTATGGTTGTCGAAAGGAACCCTAAACCCGTAACCCGAAACGAATGCATCAGACCGAGACATGGCAGGTAGACGAGATGCTCGCCAGTCGGCGTTTGGTCCTCGGGAAAACGTCTGAGGTCGTAGAAGGGTCAAGGTTCCTATAAGTTAGGGTTAAGGGTTCAGGGGGTTTTTGTTGGGCCCGGTCCTTGAAGAAGAGGGGGTTCCTATAAGGGTCACTGCCTTAGATGGCCAATGGGAGTAAGCTTTCTGGCATTTGCTTATATATAGGTTCCATCTTCGACAGCTTGAGCTTTTTTTGGGGGCCCGGTCCTTTGTAGAAGAGGGCTACGATGCTTCCTTTATAAGGGTCACGATCAGCGGTACTGTGATGAGAGCCCCCGTTGTGCCCAGGAAAGGAGGGCCCAAATCCTCACTGGACGCCCTTCGCGATCTGAGTTACCACTTTCGGGGAGGCCTAGGGAGCCAGTTCCCAAGTCCCTTTTTTTCGGGGGGTCTGTGCAGAAAAGGTGGACTTTGGGGATGGCTCATAAGTGGCCATGACGGGGTCTTTGAGACCTTCATTGCATATTGCGGCAATGGTAGGGTGCTGTGCATATTTTCCTGCACACTGCTTGCGAATCAGCGCGCCCGACATTTCGGCCTAAGAGCCATGGCAATGAGGTAGTCGTCAAGGGCTATGCTGATGGACCAAGCACATTGGACAGTGAGCTCAGGACTTCCCTATATGTTGAGTATTCACAATGCTATGTCATATGAGGCATGCAATTTCGACGGGGTCGTTCCTGTTGAGCTTCACACCTCGTTCCTCGTCGGCAGGATTCTGCAAGATGTCCAGCAAACCTGGATGTTCTTGGCAGGGTCGACCTGCTTACCTAGATTCTTGTTGTATATCCTCGCTCAGCATGGAGTTGTCAGCAGGGACGCCAGGTGATTCGAGTCCCGGGCTCGCAACTTCGGGTGCCTTGCACGCGTTTATGTACCCGCGTACATAATCGCTGCAGACTTGTGCAGGGCCCTGCGGGCAGGAAAAGGGCTCTCCACATGAACTGTGAACAGTGCTGCTAACTCACGGCTCCCATTGCTCCACTCAGGCCGTGAGGAGCCAAAGGAGCAAACTTCGGCTTTCCCGGTTCAGCTCTCTCTACCAAAATTATTATTACTATTATTATTATTATTGTTATTACTATTTTTATTTTTATGATTATTATTAGTATTATTACTATTACTATTATTGTTATTATTAGACCTAGAGTGGCGAACCCTCAACCCTAAGCCGGTCAGGAGGCAGCCCGTGCGGCAGAAGCAGCGAAGACCATCTACAAGAAGGCTTGAAGAACGACATGTCCCAGCTTTGCCGATGAGAGCAGTGCTGCGCATCCTGACACTAGAAGGGGTCATGCAATGGCTCAAGCAGCATTGAAAACCCGCAGCTGTGCAGGAGAAGGATGTCGTTGGTCAGGCTCGCTGCCGTCAAAAACATGACAAAAATAGCGCCCTGAGATCATGTCGAGTCCCTAAAGCGTGGGGTCGGGAGCTGTCTCTTCAGGTGGAGTCCCTTTCGCTCGTCGCCCAAGCGCACATGTACATGGCCAGAGCCCGGTGGCACAGGAGGATGGTGCTTTCTGTTTTTTCTCGTTTAGGTCAGCAAGTTGGATGCCAGTGAAGAGCCCGTGCCTCAGGTGTTCTCTAAAGCCGCTTTTGTTCAACGCTTGTTTGAACCGATTAGAAGAGATTCGACGGGAGAATCTTCGATCGGCACTGCAAGCTTGCAGCTCAAACCATCGCGGAAAGAAAGTGTAGCCCGGTATACTACTTCTTCACTCATGCATCGTCCGTCTTGCCCTCCCATTTAAGGCGCTTCTTGGTCATCTTCTGTACTTGCAGCACAGAGCATTTTTCCTAATTCTCCAGCCATGGCCCCGTTAAAGTTGAACCCGATGATCAGTGAGATGGAGGAGTGGACCACTCAGCTGCTTTGATGGCAACACCCTGGCATATCTGTTGTGATCAAGCACACCCTAGGTCCACCACCGTAGCGATTTTCAGCAAGGCTCGCTGCGGTGCTACCTGCTTGCACTCAATCTGGATTGCAGTGCAGAGGTCTCCAACATGAAGAGTCGCGGTGAAAAGGTCAACGGGGCCTTGTGCGTTCCACGGGCAGCAGCTTAGTGTGGTCACGTGATACCGCCGTATCAGAGTCAGCTGTCGTGATTCTCATGCACAGTGCTCTCAGGTTGGTCAGCCAGACTTCGCACCTCCACCCGAAGCTATCCAGGCGACCCAGGAAGCTGCCGTCAAGGGCTTGACGAGCTACACGGCAGTGACAGGACCCTCCGGCACTGTTTCCATCTGGACGCACCTTGAATCCCGAACCCCACACGCTATGAACCTGAAAACCCCAATCCCTGGCCCCCTGAAGAGCTTGAAACCTATAGACTAAAGGCACCGTTCAAACTCGCCTTCAGAAACCCTAGATGCCGTAAAGCTCCCATGAAGCCGTTATGAAGCCATTTTGACCCTTATACAGCCTTGTGAATTCCTCATGAAGCCTTATCAAACCCCTCATACCGCACTACGAAACCCTTGATAAAGCTTAATAAAACCCCTGTGAAGCCTTCAACAACCCTTATAGCTTACAAAGCTCTATAAAGACTCTGTCAATAAACAGTATAAGAACCCCCATCCAGCCCTTATATAACCTGCATAACGCTATAAAGCCCTTCTACAACAACCCTAAACCCTAAACCCTAAACGATAAACCCTAAACCCTGAACCCTAAACCCTAAACCCAAACCTTGCCACTGTGCCTCAAGCCAGGAACCCTGGAACTGCGGCAGGCCCGCTGGGACGCAGTGACGTGGTAATAGGGTTTCGGGCTCAGGGTTATTATTCAGCAATGTAGGCACTCGACTTAACGTAGTGATAAGCCTCGTAGGTAGTATAATAATAGAAGCTTCATGTAGTTTCTAGTACCAGATTAGGGGGTGTCAGAGCTTAAGGTGTATGTTTTCGCGGGTGTGGCGAGTTAGTAGGTTTCGAAGTAGGGTTTCTATGAGGGATTTCGGAAAGAGAAGATAAGGGGGCTCCATACAAAAGTTCGATGAGGGTTTAGAAGGCTCCTTGGGAATATCGTTGAGTGCACATTCTGGGATTCGTTATTATGGTAGGCTGACCCCTAATCTTCAAAACTTTAAATGTCGCCGGCCCTAGTCACAGTCCCCACTAACAGAAACACAACAAAAAGCACCAGCAAGACCCACAGTCTTCTAGTGCTAAGCTCTGTGCTCATGATTGTTTTTTTTTTTCTGGTGCTACATTTTTTGCTCATGATTGTGCTTGTTTGGTGCTAGTTTTCGTGCCCGTGATTGTGCATTTTCTCGTGCTACATTTGGTGCTTATGATGGTGTGTTGTACTATTTACAAATTAACGCCTAACAATTCGCCTCGTGAACTCATACTTGTGTCTTGATGTTCGGCAAGTTCTGTGCACCCTCATTGTGCTATTTCTGGTGCTAAAAATCTGTGTTCATGATTGTGTTTTTTTTTTTCTGGTGCTAAGCTTTGTGCTCATGATTGAACTTTTTCTGATGCTACAGGTTGCTATAGATTTAATCCACTGGGCCTTCAAATCCCGGTGCTCATTTCTGCCTGTGCGATTCTAATTGTTAGTGGGGGCGGCTGCATATGAATCTAAAACCCTATGCCCAAAGCCCTGTACCCTAAACCCTAAACAGCCCTAGAAATACAAACCTTACGTCGTGTGCCTTTCTGCCCCCAACGGAGGCGGTGGCCGAGTATCTCGAGAAGTACAAGAAGGCCGTCGTTTAGGGTTTACCCTAACCCTCCAGGTATCCACTGTACGGTGCCCCAGAACCTCTAGCACCCTATACAGTAGGTACCTGGGTTAGGGTTAGGGTTTAGGGTGTAGGATTTGGGGTTTAGGGGTTTAGGCCCAGGGCTCAAGGGCCGAAGCGATTCAGGGATGAGGGGCCTTGGGGTCTAAGGAATCAGGAGATTGGTTTTTTTGGAGGGAGGCTAGGGTTCTTTAGGGAGTAGGGCCTGAGTAGGGACAGATCCATAGGATGTGCCCCAGGTCAAGTACAGCCCCGACGAAGTGTTGATTGCATGCGGAGGCGGACCTGCTATGTCTTGCGGTTTACGGGTTTAGGGTTTAGAGTGATGTAGAAGCCTGAGCAGCTACCAGTTTACCAAGATCATTCGTCGCGGTTCCTTGTTAGATTGATACCGTAACCTACCCCAAACCCTATTCAGCCTGTTCAAGTTCTTGCGCCCCTACGGTTGGGCTTAGGGTTCCCTAAACCCTAACCCTAAACCCCTAGACCCTAGACCCTAGACCCTAAGCCCTAAACCCTAAACCCTATAAACCCTATAAGCCCTAAACCCTAAGCCCCTGCCGGCTGGGGCAGGCAAGCAGGCTATCTACCAAGTCGTGATGGCGCTCTGCCAGAAAGGCGACGAAGTGATCGTCCCCGCACCGTATTGGACTTCCTACCCAGAAGCTCGATTCGAAGTTCAGATCCACGGGTTTCGAGTTTGGGGCTGAGGGGTCTAGGGATTTAGGGGTTTAGGGAGCTCGCCAAGCTAAGGCGGTTTAGGGTCTATAGGGTTTAGGATTGGAGGTTAGGGTTTAGGGGTTTTGGGGTAATTAGGTGGCTCGGAAGGTTTCTCATGAGGCTTGGGCCTGCGTGTCGGAACGATGGGCCTTGTTGACTGGGAATGGGCGTAGTGTAGGGGCCTGAATAATTAGAATAGGGTTTTGGGGGCTCCTTATTAGAATTATAGTAGAATATACCCCAAGCCCTATTCTAATTATTAAGGCCCCCTATATTAGTTTTCCTTGTAGAAGACGGCCACGCCTAGAGATGGATTTGATATGCAGTGTATCCCAAGGACTGAAGGAGAGACCCTTAAAGGGACCCTTGGGGTTATACAGGGGCTTTTTGAGACTATATAAGGGGTATATAAGGGCTATAGCTATTGTCCTAAAAGCATCTCTTTTCCCACACCTGCCCCAGGATATTGTGAAGCTGTCGGGAGCGACTCCGGTAATCTTGGAGACAACTGCAGCTCAAGGCGACCTGGTTCTTGTTACGGAATTCGTTTAAGCTACCATATTTTATAAGGAAACCCCTAAACTCCTAAACCCCTAAACCCTAAACCCCTAAACCCCTAAACCCTAAGCCATAATAAGGAAACCCACATTACTTGCGACATCATGGTAGCTTACACTAAGCCATTGAGCTCCTCCACAAGAGCCCAGGCTATGCTATCGATGCCAAGAGGTTGGATGCCGCGATCACCCTGCGAACTCGCTTGGTCATAGAAGCTCGGCTGGACCACCTCCTGGGTTCAGGGTTCAGGGTTCAGGGTTTGGGGTTTAGGGTTTAGGTTCCTTTTTAGGATCCTCTTTTCCTAAGTAGACCTTGTTGAGAGGGTCTAGATCGCCAAAGGTCCCCCTGATCCTAACTCCCATGATTTAAGGGTGAGGGTTATTGGTAGTCTATTCGGATTCCTGGCTTCTTGTGAAGGACCTCCATCTACGTTACCCTAGTAGGGATCTACAGCAAATCCTAAGGTTTCCTAGTTTTGGTAACTTAAACTAGTTTCCTTCAGAAGAGCCCAGGATGGCCTTCCACACACTCTTTGATGTGCGGATGCAGCGCTTCTAGAACTCTTAGCGAGAAGCCGAGGTGTGCAATCCATCGAATCCGACAGGCTCGCAGCGGCTAGATCTGTTTGGGGTTTAGGGTTTAGGATTTGCAACCCTGAGCCCTAAACCCTAAGCCCTAAACAGGGTTAAGGGTTTGCTTCCAATCTCTGGAGCAGGCTGCGCCATGGGTAAAAGCCAAGTTGAGGAAGTCGCGGAAGTGCTGCGGAAGCCACAAAATCAGCATGTTCTCGCGTCTTGGCGTAGTGATGGCCTGCTTCATCAATGCCACAACCCCAATGCCCCAAGACATCAAGTACATATATATATATATACACACATACATACATACATACATACAGACAGACATACATACAGACATATATATATATACACGTATATGTACATTTGAACATATGAGTTTGTATATATATATATACATACAGTACATACATACCAGTATATATATATACATTCTACATGCTAGTGTATATATATATACATTTGTGAATATCCATATGTTTCTACATACCAATATATATATACACATACATACATACATACATACATACATACATACATACATACATACACACACACACATATATATATATACACATGATTCTATGGAAGCCCGAGAGGATCAGAGCTCCCTAGTAGCCTCGCACAGCCAAGGTCCTCTCAGATGAAATCTACGAGCGGATTTGTTCGCACCTTAAGGAGATATCTATAGTCTCCATTGTAGTTCCTTTCTTGGTTGCACCAAGTATATTTGTAGGATCCTGCAAGGTAACCCCAAAAAGAAACTACAATGGAGCCTATAGATAGAAAAAGAAACGCCGTCGTCCTCGTGCCAGCCTGCTCTTCAGGTTATGACGGCACAGAGCACGCATCCTTTGCTGCTCTGAAGGCATGACATGGCACGAGAGAGGGCTTGGTGGGTTGATCCATAATAGAATCATGTAATCAGAAGGTATAGAACCTGTAGAAAATAACAATATGTATAATGATACATACTTCGTAGTATACTAAGTGTATGTGATTTGCTACAGTTACTTCCCTTGAGGATATGTGGGAGCGTACACTGACGATCAACGGCTTCTCCAAAGCATTCTCCATGACAGGCCGCCCCCTCAGCTTTGCCTGCAACTGCAATACACTGCTGTAATCTGCGCAGACCCCAAGCCCTAAAAACCACAAACCCGAAACCCACAGGCTATCGATTGGGATATCTTGCCGCACCCAAAGAAATTGTCAAAGCCGCCTCCAAGCTGCAGTCTCAGAGACTTGGCGGAACACAACACAGCGAAAAGTAAATCAGTATAAGTTCGTGTAATGTATATATATATATATATGTGACATATAATAATGAACCGTAATACAAAAAAGTTCGTATAATGTAATGTATAAAGTACAGTAGGAAGTAGTATAATATGATATGTTATGCTCTCAGAGACTTGGCGGAACTGCCCCAAGAACGAAAAGCCCGAGAGACTCACTGGAAATACTCGGCTTATTAGGGTTCAAAATTTAGAGGAGTTTAGGGTTTCGGGGTTTCGGGTTTCCAGGTTTGGGGTTTAGAATTAAGGTTTGGGGTTTCGGGGTTTGGGATTCGGGATTTAGGGTTTAGGGTTTCGGGGTTTGGGATTAGGGTTTATCCCTGTAGGATCACCTCATGTGCCTCGAGCGTGGCTCAGCATGCCGGCATTGCGGCGCTGCAGTGCGACATGAGCCTCTTCGTTGCAACCACGCCTCTGTTTAGGGTTTAGGGCATGGGCTGCACACCATGGTTACTCTCATTGTTGTTGCTGTGGTTGTTACGGTTGCTGTTGCTTCTACATTCTAGTACATTTCATTAGGGTTTTCATTATGGTTGTTCTTCCGCTACAATTACTACGATCCTGATTGTCGATCAGTCTACACCCTAAACCACAAACCTCAAACCCTCAACCCTAAATCCCAAACCCCTAAACCCGTTCAGGCTACATCTCAGGGAAAGTCGCCGAGCTCGAGAAGAAGCGAGATACGGCCCTGGATCTTCTAGCCAAGATACCCGCAGCTCGAAACTCTTGGCAAGTTGCCCTCTCTTCTCTTACGTTTAGGGTTTCGGGTTTAGGGTTTGGGTTTATCTTTAACGGGTTTTAGAAGAATTTGTCGTCCTTATCTTCTTGGGCTACAAGGGCCTTACAAGGGCTCCTTAGGCTCTATACAGTTTTTGCAGGAGATTTCCCAGGGATCCCCAGCCTTCTCCCGGCCTGCTATAGTTTAGGGTACTAGGGTCCTAAACCCGAAACCCGAAACCCGAAGCCCGAAACCCTAAGCCCTAAATCCTAAACCGTGGTAGTCGAGTCGTGGTCCTAGGCCCTAAACCCGAAAGCCTAAGCCCGAAACCCTAAGCCCTAAATCCTAAATAACCCTAAACCGTGGTAGTCGGGTCGCGCGGATGAGGACATACAATGTCCGAAGCCTGGGGGCGCCTTCTACTTGCTCCTTCGGCTCAGAAACCCCGAACTCTACCAGCCCAAAGCCTATTTTGATCCATTAATTATGGTTTGTGTTGTGTTAGATGTTTATTATAGACTACAACCATCATATAATGCTACATAATAATGCAACTACTGAGTATTTATTATTCTTATTGTTGTTGTTATTGATATTATATTATATTATATTATATTATATTATATTATATTATATTATATTATATTATATTATATTATATTACATTACATTACATTACATTACATTACATTACATTATATTCTATTCTATTCTATTCTATTCTATTCTATTCTATTCTATTCTATTCTATTCTATTCTATTATATGATATTATATGATATTATATGATATGATATTATATTATATTATATTATATTATATTATATTGCATTGTATTATATTATATTATATAATCTTATATTATATATTCATATAGCGAGAGAGAAAGAGG
>CAJNJA010014046.1:2316-12391 GCA_905231915.1 Symbiodinium necroappetens | reverse complement strand
CCTCGAAAAAATTGACCCGAAGTGATGGGACATGCTTATCGCATCTTGGCTGAAAGCATCACTGCCGATCGGCGTGCCCATCATTCCCCGGGAGTAATGCCGGGTCGGCATTCCAAACACGCATTTTACCTAAGCGAAAGTCACCGCTTGCACGTTCCTGCCGCGAAAACCCGAGCAAACCCAGGACCGGCACAAACGAGCAACGGGACCATGAACCTGTCGTCCAGGACGCGAACAGCTCCCGGCCGGGTCGTAGCTTGGAGCGCACCTCCTGCAACAAAGGCTGCGCCTCCACAGGCCGTGGAGTCCAGGCCTCATGGGGGTGTTCCTGTTCCCTATGGGCAACGGTGTGCTCGCGACCGTCCGCGTTTTATTCGGCGAAGACGGATGTCGTGGCAGCATCCAAGAAGTCGCGGCACCGCATGGTCAAGTTGCATAAAGTGAAGTCGCGGCAGGGGCCCAGAAGTGTGGCACAGAACGTGTTTTTCTGGCGGATCCCCCCACGTGCACGCTGTGTTCCACGCCTGTTTGGGCGAAGCCTCCAAACAACAAAAATCAGGCTCACGTGCTAGCAAACTGCAACGTTTTCGTAGATCATAACATGCGAGAACATTTGAATCCTCACTGGGAGGATAGGAGGTTTTAGAGGGTTCTTAACATTGCTGCAGCAGCAGCAGCAGCAGCAGCAGCAGCAGCAGCTATTCCCGATGTAGACGCTCGATTTGAACAGATGCAATGCCCAAGACAGACAAGGCCGTTTACTACCCAAGGCTTGTCCGCCGGGACTGCAGCCTGGCCGGGGAATGTTCTAATCAGGTAGCTGGAGGACCGGGTGTCATAACGGGTTTAGACTTGGCCTTGTGTGAGGCCCGCGCGAGGTTGCGCGAGGTCCGTGCGAGGCAGTGGTAAGGGACGGCGCAAGTTGGGTTCTGCGTGTCCGTAGACAACTGGCTCCCGAGCATTACCTCGGAATCCGCATGTCCCTGTCGGTGCGAGACGACTTCCAGTGAATTGCCGTATGGGCGTGCGTGCACACGCCCGCGTGAGGACCTGCAAAGGCTGATGCTTGGAGGTATGCCAGGCCGAGCCTTGATTGTTTAACCTTAATGCCACCGCCGAACGATGAGGATTTCCTCAACAAGATTAAAACGAGCAATAAACCCTCGCTTCGTAGGAGCCACAGTACCGGTTCCCCCATGTCCACGCTCACACGCAACAACGCTACGACCTCGGTCCAACAAACTTTTGAAACACACGGACATGAAGGAATGGGCGCGCGGCCGTTGCTGTCACCTCGAACAGGGATGCGCGCGAGATGTGGTAGCACGAGCGGCGAGCGCATTTCGGAAGGGGCAGCATGCTGCTTGTAATGCGCCAGGAATGTGCTGGACCAGGGCGGAACGGCGATGACTCTGTTTGGTTTGGTGAGGGCGACCCTCCACCCGAATCTGAGTCCTTCAACCACCTCATTGTCGGCAAGCCAGGTTACCCGAAGCGTATGCATGGTAAGTTGGGGGCCGCGCGGGCTGGGGCACGAAAGTCATTTGTCGTGAAGGAGGGCGGCAGCCGAAACTTCCACCGGCAGGTCACCTCAGCAGCGGTCCGCAAGCAACGGCACCCGCCCGTTCCGTCGCTGCTGGCCACGGCTGCGGTTCAGTAGCATTCACAGTGCCAGCATAGGGCATAGAGCAGCTTCCAGCTCGCCGCCTGCCGTCGTGTACATGCAAATTTTGTCCCCAATGCGCTGCGCAACGTTTCTCGGAGAACCCCATAGGTTTGGGCATCAGGGGGCTTTGCCCTCTGTTCGTGCGACTGTCGCTTCACGCGGTGCCAGTGCAGCAGCACCTTCGCAATTTCCCTCGGGCGACGCCTCGCCCAGCCCCGACAGCACGCTCTCGGAAGCAGCAGGGCGCACCAGCCGTCGCATTCGCGCGCATAGCAGTCGAGGCGGCGGGCGCCCGCCCCGGCCCGGTCCCGAACCTGCACTTGAGGCCTCGCAGTGCTCCCGCCACCGTTGGCCCTCGTTGAGATTGGATGGCGTGATTTGCGGACTCGGAACTAGATGTGCGTCTCATTGACGTGAAGATGGATGTTCCCATGCCGAGCACACGGCGCATCGAAGTTGTCTGAGTTGTGTGCAATGACTTGCCAGTTTGGCGGCGTGGTGCTTGCATGCGGCCGCTAGGCGCAAGCGCCGACAAACCTACCCGGAGCTTAGCATGGCGAGCATGGTGCCACTTGGTAGTCTTTCTGGCATCGAACGTGGCAGTCGCTGGGGGCACCTGAAGCCGCTGACTTCATCACATTGCTTGCACACGCGTGCTGCGAGCATACCTCCCCTCCTCCGTCCCCGCGCTCAAGCCGCTTGCAAAGGGGTCTTGTGTTGAAGCGGCATCCTTGCCGTAGCTGCCGCAGCGGGCACTAGCCGCCTCGGTGTTGCACCATGCCGCGCGTCCCCCGCACCAACGAGTGCACTGGTGGAGGAACGGAGCCGGCTATGTTCTAGTTAAGCTTGCACTCACAAGCCTCCTAACACATACTGTCACATACATGAACAAAAACATGTAACTCATGTGACAAAAGCTCCGGAACGCAGTCGCATGCCGGTCCGTGCTGCGCGAAGGGGTTTACAGGACGCCTCGCCTGCGTGGCGAGCCCCATGTCCGTTGCCGGCCACCGTAGGCCCGTCAGCGACGCAAGGTAGACGCAGTTGCCCCTCACACGGAGCGCAGCTGGCCGTTGATGTGAGCCTTGTCTCGCGGCCGACAAGTCCCCAAGGGTGCCGCGTCAAGGGGTTTAGCTGACGCTCTGCCGGCGCGGCTAGTGCCCGACATCCGTTCCTGGCAACCGAAGGGCGCTGTACTACACCCTCGGAGCGTGACGTCGCTTGTGCAGGTACCGTGTGCTCCCCTCCCGGAGCAACGGTTCATTGGAGCCCCGGCCTGTGACAGCGAGAGCTTGCAACCACGTTCTTTGAGCTGCTCCTGCAACTGGAGCCTTTTGCTTCCGGACCATGTACGGCAGCGCATGTACTACGATGAATTCCTGGCAGACGCTCGCTGTCAGCGCGAGCCTGCCGAGCCGCACATTGCCGCTTCCCGGACCGCCGGTAGAAGGCGCAATCAGCCGTGCGGCTAGGTGTTGTGCAAGTACTGACTGCGGAGCGGCGATAGGATGGCAGGGTGGCGGTAAAAGCCATCGACGGCTCTATAGGCACATCCACATTCGTGTCCCTCAAATTCTCCAGCGTTGAGCGCGCTGCACAGAGGGCGTCGAACGCCTCCCCAACGACATGACATCTGCGATGAATCCATGCAGGCCACGGCGGCTCGTCGCGTCCGTCCAAGCCTTTTTTGCTGATGGGGCAAGGAATGGTCATGGCAGCAATTCACTGAGGCCCAGTGGCTTCTCGCCCGTACTTTCCGAAAACGTGTTTCCCACATGAACATCTCGAGGCGCTGAGGTGCACATCCGCAGTGAGCCCAGGTGCAGGCAGAACGGCTGCTACCTTGAGAAATGGAAAGCTGGCCATACGAGGACGCAATGTCTTCAGTGTTCAACGATGCCACTTTTGTCCCACGCTCAAAACGAGCTGCAACTGCAAGAATGACAACAGGAGTTCCAGTTTTGCATATTCGCCGGGTTGTACAGCCGACAAAAAAATGAAAACCAGTCCGGCTACGCACACGCGCCACTCAAGCTCATGATACAAAAAAACCTATACAGTGCTACAGGGCACTGATGCCGCATGTTTGTGTACAATCAGCGACAGACGGCAGCACGCGGGCAAGATGTGGCGTGCAGGCATTGGCGACAGCGCAAAATCATGCCCTGTGTCGGACAACGTCTGCGTTCGACTAAATAATCTGCTGGTTTGCAGATTTGACCGAAGCAGGACAGAAACCTTGTTGAAGCGCCGCCTTGCATCTGCGCATACAGTCCGGGGCGGATGCTCCTCGTTCTGCAGCTGCGAGGCACAAAGCAGGACGGCTGTGAGCCCCGGTTGCGGCGACCAGCACTCGCTCATGCACCGGTCTGTGCGAGGCGGTCCAGCCGGTGGGCCGCAATGCGCAAGAGCGCCGCTTTCGTACATTTAAGTATGGAGACCAGAATTTGACATCCTGCCGTAAGGTTAGCAAATAGCGAGGCTAGCGTTGCGAGGTGCAAGACGCAGCTCATCCGACAGTTCCAGTTGCAACATCGACGGAACAAGCTACCCGGGGAACAACGAATGCACCTTGCCCGATGCGAGTGCCGTCGCCTTCTTCCAGAAGGATAGCTTGTGGGGTTCGACTGTCGCAATTCCGAACGGCTTTGGGTGCGATACACAGCATTTCTTCCGACAAATTCTGGGAGCTGCACACGACCGTCACAAATCTCAACATACACCATGTGCGACACAAGACAGGAATGAATTCTGGATGCTGTGGGTTTGTCTGGCTGCTCGCTCAGCCGATTGGGGAAACGCCCTGTAGAGGTGCTTGACCTCTTTGTGCATGCTCTGCAGTACTGCAGGAAATGTTGTGGCTGTTCTTAGCGTCCTGAACCAAAGGGTACAGCACCTGATTGATACGAGTCCGGATTCCAGAACCACACCGAACCCACAGTCAGAGCGTGCAAAAAACTGCTTAGAGCAAGCTTCCAAGTGGACATGGGAGCCCAATCCCTGTCCTCCCCGTTCAGGTACTGGTCCCGAGTAAATTTTGCCCTGGGGTGCCAAGCTCAGTGTGAGGCTTATGTGAAAGCAGTGTTGATAAAGATCCTACGATTGCCGACTTCGGGCTGCGAGCTGGGGATCAAATCAGAACACGGCCGAAGGAGCATCACATGAAACGATAGCCACAGTAAGTCAGCCTAATCGACCAGCTCGGCAGTGAAGCAAAAAGCAGCCAAAGCAAAGATTACCTGATCGACACTAAACTCGGTAGTTTCGCAGCGAAAAAGCCAAGTCGAATGTAAGAGCACCCGTGTTACCTTGCTCTCTGCGTGCGTTGTTACTAAGAGCTTTCAAGACGACATTAACATGGAGCTTGAATGGGTAGAGGCCCAGAGCATCCCAGAGCCCTGTGGCCTCAACCTCCACAACTTGGGGCCCCGGCTGCCAAGCCTCCTCGCCAGCAGCCCGCTCCAGCTCGATGAGGTCACCAGGACTCAGAAGGAAGGCCGTCTTCAAGCAACGTGGGAATGCTTTTACACCGGCAGTCTTGGCAAGTGATTGGCTTGCTTGACATCCACCTTTGCATGGGATTCCGCACATTCCGTGTCTTCTGCCATTCATGCGCATCTTGGTTCAGGGTTCAGGCAACGGCAACAACTGCATAGCAACCCCTTTCGCTCACAGAGAGACCTTCTAGGACAGATCGTGCCTGTCACTCCGCAGCCCAAACCTCGAACCTGGGCCTTCGAGGGTTGGGGCAGCTCACAGCTCACACAGCGCGCCTTGCATATTCCGGGACAGACAGCTGCACCTGGTCACCAGATAACGGGTTCCTACCTTCATTGGGGTTGTGCGGCTGCCATGTCCTCAAGCCAACAACCCACGAAATATAATGCCCGACTCCCTATTGCAGCCAACAAATCCACGTGCACGAGCCTGCTTGTCTGCAGCCGACCCCCATTAAAATCTAGATTGCTGCACTTTCCTGCTATGAAGTTAGTGCAAGATTCATTCCCCGAGTACTCATGTCCTGCCTCGCTAGCCCGAATCTCTGCGTAACTTGTAGTCAAAACATGTGTTGAGGCTCTTGCTGATAACATCGCGAAAATGTTATCTTGCATTACAGCTGCCATTTGTCTGCCCACTGAATGTCCGATATAGTGACGGCCACGAGCTGGCTCTAGTAGCACCGCAAGCATTAGCCTCTTATTACTGTCCATTAGTACTAGTACTAGTACCAGGACCAGTACCAGTACCAGTAGTACTACCACTGCTGCTGCTGCTACTACTACTACTACTACGACGACGACGACTACTACTACTGCTTCTACTATTACTACTACTACTGCTACTACTACTGGTACTGCGCTGCAGCTCCTACTGGTACCAAAACCACTACTCACATTAGCAGTACAAATATGTCAAACAATGATACTGCTGCTTCCACCTCTTCTTCTCCTACAGTACTACAGTACTACTACGCAAACATCATAGTACACACAAACGAGCTTTGACTGAGAGGTCTTCTTTCACAAACCCCAACCCCTTAACATAAGACTACTAGCGCTTCCCGTGCTTGCGGCACTTGTCACTCTCATACCAGAGTATGCATGAAACAATCAAAATAGCAGCCATCAAGACGACGAAAGTTGTCACCAAAACAGTGTTACGAACAACGCTGTCAACAAGACCAAATATGCTACGTTCCCATGGTGAGACACAGCAATGTCGATTCTCGCTGCATCACACGTTCATTCATCCTCTTCCTCACCGGCACCATAACCATCATCCCCATCCCACGCAAAATCTGGGTGTCCTCGTCCTACTCCGGATTCTCTTCCTCATCATCGGCACCAGGTCGTCAGCATTGTTCCTCCGAATCCCTGGTCCACTCCTCTCCCAAATTTTCGGACCTGCTCGCCAGCTGAAAGGCTCACCTGCAGCTTCGTAAGGCCGGGCCTGGCTGATGAGCTTCAGGCTTTTAAAGGGGTTCCCTTTAAGGGTTCATTTAAGGGTACTTACTTCTTTCAGGGGTTTGAGTTTGAGGCCTAGGGCTCCTCGAGTTCTGTTTGCACGCGAATTCTGGAGAGATTCGTTCTTGCGTTGCTGTTCAGCATGTGGCCTTCGGCCGTTTCGGTCTTCGGCCGCCTCGGATCTGATCCAAGTACAACAGAAGGCATGTTGTAGCAAACGATGCCTACAGATTACAGTACCTAGGCCGCTTTCGGGTTTCGATGCATGTTGAGACGGGGTTTCTGTACACTTCTAACAAATCCACTCGATGGGTTGCCACAACCTACTAGGCAGCACATGCTACTACAAATTCTTGGAGTCGTACCTCAACATCAGATCTTGTCATGTGATGGGGTATCCTGCATTCCGGAACCCGAAACCCTAAACCCTACAAAAATCCTGGAGCTACACCCAAACCCCGTGTCAATGGAGCTCAATGCAAAGCTGCGCTTGACTTCGATGGATGAAGGCGAGACCACGGCTTGACGGCAGCAGGCACCAGCAACTGTAGCTTGTTGAGATCTTCACCTGGCAGAAAGCCTAGAAACTCTCCACTAAAGCAAGCTCTTAACTCTGAAACTGTGAGCGCCTGGTTGTTCAGCGATTCTGTTGGCCAGGTCGTGAAGTGGCTGCTTCCTGGAATGGACCACCGCACTTACCCCGACTTGCTGTCGCTCCAGCAATCCAAAGCGCATTTTGCGGCGTTCGATACGGCTGAGAGCTAACAGCAAATAACCTGCAAGGTACCATGTCCTCAAAACCACACATGTCCACGGGCCATCTGGCATCTTCGACAATCGCAAGCGATCCCCCACCTTGGTGTTTCACCGAGGATTCGCTTGAGGCCTTGATGCCAAATTCTATACACATACTCTGTGCGAACATAAGCATCGGGCAGCAGCTTCTGCGGGCACCAACACATGGAGCTCCGACTCTTCATCTACGTCCACTGCCAACCTGTCAAGCAAAGATCTTGACCCAGTTTAGTCAGATGCGCTGACAGCCCAGCACAACAAAAAAAACGCTCGATGCGCTGGTCACGACGACTCCATATCAATGTGAACACACATGGCTCAGCTTTCAAGGTGGATTGTCTGTCGATGGCGAGGCCGTGGCTTCGTCACTCCAGGTCGTGCATTTTCGGGCACTTCCACGATGATTTGAAGCCTTAACCGGGAAAGATCTCGCCTTCACCAATCCGGAAATATCCATTGCATGCACCCGAAAACGAGGTCCTCACTGCGTAGCTCCTTGGGGATTCTCCGCATCCGATGAAAACGCCATTGCGCTCTTGGCCGTACTGCCAACTCAAGGTCGATACTTCGCAGGGTTGTTTTACTTGCGACCACCCGAAAAACAAAACATTCGGGATTTTGATGCAGCTTTGGTGCGACCGAAATATGGACAACTGCCACTTTCACACACGCAAACACTTGCACAATCATGACACTTTCGACTCCCACTCATTTGATGTCAACATGTTACTACATGTGCAGGACTCTTGGTTGGCTGCCAACTTCCACAGAATCCAATGAATGCAGAACATTCCAGCCTTTTGGAATAGATTCATGCTACATTCACAAAGTGGCTATGTTATGTTTGTTGGAAAGACCGAGAACAGTTATCAACAAAAGCAAAGTTTGCAAACAAAAAGCATGCCATGTTTTTGCAGATGAAGATCAAAAACAACTCTTTGACGGATTAGCATGACGGAACAAGGCGAGCTTGGCTCGACAGTGACGATATGTCTTCGCCGAGTCTTCGCGAAATCTTGATCGGCAGCTACCTTCAAAAACGAGCTGCAAATGAAGGTAATGCCAACAACCAATTCTGGATTCGCACTCGCCCGTGTCCAATTACTTTCTGTCAAAGCCGCGCGCCGCAAGCAGACTATGCCTCGGCTTTTTTTCCGCTGCGCAAAACATTTACGAGCACCACTGCCAAAAGCACGGAAGCAAAACGCAGCTCTTCTGATGTTTGGCACCCTGGAGAGACGTTCACGGTGTTGTTCACATTTCAGCGGATTGCTTCAATGGCAGCACTGCTGCAGCCCGACGGTCGACAAGCAAATGTCAGATGTTCAATAGCAGGCCAAGATGAAGAATGGCTGAACGGAAAGTGTTCGGACCAGGTACACGCTTCCGAACCTTCCAGACCTTCTTTTCTTGGCGTAGATCGGTCTCGATGACAGCATCCACAATGCTCGGTCCAAGCTTTCCACAAACAAAACAAAAAAAGACTGTGAAGCTCAGCTCAGACGACAGAAAACTGCAACCAAGCGTCTACTCACAAAAGAACTGCACACTGCGCGCAGATCGACTTGCATCCTCCTCTAACTGTACCGGCACCACGGCGACAGAAGCACATCTTGGTCGTTAGGCGCAGGTTCAATGCAGAGCACTTCCAAATCGGAGTCGCTGCTTCACGTGTCATAGAAAAATTGCTTGAGCCGGCCAAAAACAAGCCTTCGACGACGTCTTCCTCAAAGATTCGAACCTGTTTGTATTTGGAAGCTTGGCTTTTGTCTTTTTAGCGCCAAAAACGTTTTTGTGGGCTTTCCCCCGCTCCACGAAAATATTCTCAAAAGCGGGGGTTGAGGGGGTGCGCGGAAGCGGCATGTCTGGTGAAATGATTCATTGCAGAAAATAGCCGCGTGGAAACATGTGTCCTTTGCAGAAAAACAAAGCTTCCAAGCCTGTTCCATGGGTTTAGCTGATATTCCGAATCGAGAAAAACTTGAAGCTGGAGGCAAGCTGGCGGGTCAGGGTCGAGGGCAAGTGTCTCAAAGGAATAGTTTGATTGCAATTGCAAGCCCATCGACAAGAAACCCCAACTTGATTTCAGATTTAAGCTGGTCTGCGGAAGAACCTTGAAATGGCTCGATCCGATTGCAATCTGTGCTTTGCGCCGGGTGTCACTTCGGTCGTCACTCCATGTTTGGAGCTTGTCCATGCAGTAGAGATAAGCTTCAAGTGAAGGGAATCACTTGTCGACGTCGTTCAGGAACAAAATGGTGCTCCGTGCTTGCCTGTCAATAATCTATCCATCCCTCCAACGCACACGGATGGAGACTACAAATCTATGTTACGTGATCAGACTAGAAAACGCTGCAACTCTGACAAGAGAAACAAAGAGAGCTAACAAGCGAAGAATCGCCACGAATTCGACATAGATTGGAGAAAGATTAGCGTAGAACAAAAAGCCACAACGCAGAGTTCAAACTCCATATTAGAATTGAGTTTCCAAGCAGTTCGATTTTCCATCAGTCCAAGTTTGAACTGCTAAGTCCGCCAAAAGAATTGAAGCACAGAGCACACAGCAGTGCCTTTTTTTGCAAAAAATCAACTTCAAGCAAGCACGTGAACGAAAATCAAGAATTAACACATCACCAGTAAACAACAGAAA
>CAJNJA010014045.1:0-12391 GCA_905231915.1 Symbiodinium necroappetens | reverse complement strand
CCCTCAACTCCTACACCTCAAACCCTGAACCATCAAGTCCGGAGTAACCCGACGACCCGTCGCATCGTCAAGTTCAGAGGTGCCGAGGCTTCAATCCCACAGTGTTGATGATATAAATCCTGCATTACCCATGATAAGGAATATACCATAATTGCAATAGTCCAGGGTCCTTTAGGTAATGCAAAGGATTTATATCATCAACAGTAGGGATTGGGATTATGGGGCTCTTTGAAACTTTGAGTCTCTAGGATTTTAGGATTTGGAGCGCATGGTAGAGTTTGGGATGTTGGAAACCCTAAACAGCCCTAAACATCCCTAAGCCCTATAAACCCTAAACCCTCAACCCAAAACCATCCGCAACCTAGAGGACTTGGGGCTAAGGGAAGTCGGCTTAGAACTTGGCAGCTGTGCGTCTGGTGGCAGATAGTATCGAACTCCTCTTTCTTGTCCTTCGGATTCATGGTTCGGGGCTGTTTAGGAGTTTAGGATTTGCCGCAGCGCCTGTATCGCGAAAACCGAAGGAAAAATGGTTGCCCTAAACCCCAAACCCCTAAACCCTTCTACACCGCAACAAAACCTCGCAAACCAACGATGTCAGGTTGGACTTGAACCTAGCAACAAGGCCAAGGGCACATGAAACTCTGCTATTGGACTTCGCACCCTAAGAAACCTACAGAAGCCAGGGTTGTGTGTCTAGCATCTTCATGATAAGATCCGCCACAATGTGCACGCACCAATACTCAGACAAAAAACCCTATAAGCTACAAAACCAAATCCTACTGTAAACTCTATTTCGCATCACCGCCGCTTGGTATACCAGGAGAACCCTATCCCCCCTACCTTGTCAAGATTCAAGCAAAACTCCGACACGGGAAATCGCAGAGCCCGAAATCCCTCAACAACTCTGGCCAATTTTAAACCCTAAAACCCTAAACCCTAAAACCCTAAACCCTACAGATCATTTTAGAGCCCCTAAACTCTAAAACCCTAAAGCCCCACAGAAGATTTCAGAACCCCTAAACCCTAAAACCCTAAGCCCTAAAACCCCTGCAGACCGTTTCAGAACCCCTAAACCCTAAAACCCTACAGAGCCCCCGGAGGGTAGTTGGTGGATCGAGGTAAACACTGTTCAAAACCCAACATGTATGGCACATTCACCCTAAAACCAATCCTAAGCAACGGCTTCAAGGACGCAGGGTGCGTCCTTCTCCAGGGACTCCTGCTTGAGGAAGGCACCGATGAAGAGATCCACCTGGCTTCTCGTGCTTGTAGTTTCGTTTAGGCTGTAGGGTTTAAAGTTTGGGGTTTAGGGTTTAGGAACCAAGACGAAACTTTGACTAGAGCCAAAAGCAATTCCAGCTGCTGTGCTGATAGCTGATCTTGCCTTCACGCATCTTGTACCTCGCAAAGCATCCCCAAAGTGCTCAATGCAGCCATGAAAACCGCAGCAGTCATCGAAAATGTCGCTGTGAGTTCCGAACAACCAGTGATATCTTGGCCGTGCCCCAGGCCACGCACTGCACTCTAATCCCCGAAATCCTGGAATCCTATAGCTTTGAAAGCCTCGAACCCTGAACCCAAACCGCGAAATCTTCAATTCTAACGAAAACCCAGCCTGGAACCCGGGACCCGAACGCCCAAAGCTCCAATGGTAAGTGAGACTAACTATATAAGGGTCAATAGCACGTGTATTAGGGCTTAGGGTTTTAGGGTTTAGGGATATTCAACCCTGGGCCCTATACCATACAAAAATGACGACCAGTCCAACGCGAAATCCGAAGCTTTCCACGCGCCTCGGCTTGAATGTCCTCTAAGAGCCTTCGCTGCCTGCGGATATCCTCGCACGGCAGACGCAGCGAGGAATGCCGAGCATACTGTTGATGATATCAATCCTGCATTACCTTAAGGACCCTAAACTATGGGAATTATCGTATATATATTAGGGACCCTAAACTATGGGAACTATGGTAGATTCCTTATTATGGGTAATGGGGGACTCATATCATCAACCGTACTATATTGGAGCGGTTCCAGCCGGGGGTCTCGGGCTCAGGAGTCTGAAGGCCCTAAACCCCAATCCCGGAAACCTTAAGCCATCAACCGAATTGCCCGGGGTCCTCTTCCTGGAGCTTCGTGCTCTTCTCCAGGTCCTCTGGAGACCCCATGTTCGCAGAAGGCTGTTTGGGGTTTAGGGTTTACGGTTCTGACCCAGAGGGTCCGAGTTTTAGGGCTTAGGGTACCCAAATAGTAAGGGTGGTATAAGGTTTTAGGTCCCAAAATCCATACTTCGAATGGCTTTTTGTTTGGAGCTTGAAACCCTGCTATTTGGGTACTTGGACCCTTAGGGTTAGATTGTTGGAGGGGCCTTTGTCCAGCATCACGTAGATTTGGGGATTAGGGTTTTAGGGTTCAGGATTGAGCGTTCAGGAATTCGGGCTTTAGGGTTTGGGATTGAGGGAGTAGGGCTTAGGGTTTAGGGCCTTCGATTTAGGTATCGGGCTTCGTGTTGAAGGCTTGCAACTAAAGTTGGCATGTTGGGGGACACGTTGACAAGAAGAAGACTGCAACACCTAAACCATTTGATTCGCTTCACAGGGCTTTGGGTTTGGGGTTCAGTCATGTAGGGTTTCCCTTTTAAAGTTTAGGGTTCAGGGCTTCGGGCTTTAGGGCCCTGGGGCTTGAGGTTTGGAGGTTTACAGCTTACGGCCTTAGGGTTTCGAGGTTTAGGATTTAGGGGTTTGGGGTTTGCGGCCTAGCATCTTGAAGACACAAGACGCTTGTACACGCATAGCACCCCTGACAGAGAACATATAGCCAAACTCATCGTTCGGTTTGGCATATGCACAAGGTGAAGAACGAGTCCTGAACTCGAGGCATATACGGGCCTGAATAATCAGAATAGGTGTTGGGACACTTTGCAGTCATTTTGCAATTAGTTCAACACCCCAGGGAAATACAACGAGAGCAACATCAAGGCCTAAAGCCCTACATCCAGGAAAACGTCAGCCGTACACCAGAAACAACGCCAAAACACTAATTAAGCCCCAAATGCTGCAGTCCTGGCGAAAACGAACCACCCAAAAATCGCTAAAATTGGGTCGTTGTCGACTCTTTGCGGTATGCCATATAGTTTGAATTCAAGCCGTCAAACCCTGACTCTAGACCCCCCAAAACCAAAAGTACGGTTGATGACATAAGTTTTGAAATTACCCCATAATAAGGAATATACCACACTTCCCATGGTTTAGGCCCTAAACTATGGGAATTATGGTGTAGCTTAGGGTCCTTAAGGTAATGCAGGATTTAGATCATCAAACGTATGAAAAGCCCCAACCCCCCACTCCGAACCCTTTACTGGAGGTTCTTGTTAGGGGATTTAATCTAATGTTGCCATAAAGAAACCAATATTATTTACTGTAGATTCCCAGTATGGCAACTTAAATAAACATCCTTTAACAAGAACCCAGTTTATGGCCCTTTACAGTGTTTACGGTTAAGGGCGTGTGCACTTCACCACCAAGTCAGGCTTGCGAGCCTTCTTGGTGACTTCCAGCGGAGGCAATGTTTCAGCGACGCTGTCTTTGTCTGGGCGCGGCATGACAGGAGCAGCTGGGCGACCCTTAAACTGCTTAAACATCGTGAAGCCACTAGGTCTGAAGTGCAGTCCTTAAATTGGGTTTAGGGTTTAGGGTCTAGGGTTTATAATAGTCTGAGATTTCAGCATTGCAGTTCATGGCATGCAGGGCGGCAGTGTGCAACATTAAGCAAGCACTTGCCGTGGCTACATATGGCGCTTGTCTAACTGAGTCTAACATAGGGATCTCGACAATTGGAACATGGTTTTCGGATGAAAACTTAACCTCATACCCTTACTATGCAAATGATCGGTTAAACATGCACCTCATAATCCTCAGTATCCCTAACTTTATACTCACACTTCCAATTCCTCATCCCACCGACGCCTCAAAGCCTTTCAAGTACAAAAGCAAACAAAAGCACTCTGAGGACTCCACGAGAAAGCGTCTGTCGGTATCTTCTTTTCATCCTTTCCAGCCTTGGCTCATGTGGAAGAGTCAAAAACTAAAGTGCGCTGAAATAAACCATCACTGAAAAGATAATGATAATGGTGCGGACCCCTCACCGTCACCCCTAAAACCCTAAGCCTCGAACCCTAGTCCATAAATCCTAAGCCCGAACCCCTAAACTCCAAAACCCTGAACATAAACCCTGTAAACCCCGCAAAAGCCCTCGACGACGTGGTTCAGGGTGTAGGGCTAGGGTTATAGGGGTTCAGGTGTGATATCAGGGTTTAGGGCTGGGGCCTAGGGCCTAGGGGTTTAGGGGTGTAGCGTTTTGAGGTTTGGGGTTTAAGGTGTGGGTATGCAAGACAGGGTTGTGTCCAACGACATTTCCCTCCTCCCCTAACCCCAGCCCCAAACACAAAAAATCCAAACCAGAACCCCTACGCGAATTAGCAGCACAGCCTCTGCCAAAACACGGCACTATTCCGACACGCATATCTCCACAAAATGCCTGTGGCACTAGGTGTGTGTGTGTGTGTGACTGTGTATGAAAATTTAAATATCTATTGATAGATCCCTTTCGGCATAGATATGTACAACCTTCTTATGTGTGTTTCGACATAAACGAAGCGAAGCCCGGTACCCTAAGCCCTAAGCCCCTAAACCCTACAACTTAAAAAGGGATTAAGGCTTAGGGTTTAACTGGGCGCCACACTGTTTCTGCAGGGTGGTCACCTCTCAAGCTCGCGCGGGAGTTGCGTCTCTGGGTTTCGGCAAGCTAGGATTCAGGGTTCTGTTTAGGTAGTTCTCTAAATGAGGGTTCCTTGAAAGGTCCTCTTTACAAGGGTGCCGTACTATTCTAGGGGGCCGAACAAAAGGGACCTTATAATTTAGAGAACTACCCATTTACGGTTTCATAGGGGGTGCGGACTTCGGTGTTTAGGACTTGGGGCTTAGGGGCTTGTGGGTTTAGGGTCTTGCCTTCGGCCGCCCTTCGGCCCAGACATCTCTCTTTTTAAGGAACTATCAGTAGAAACCATAAACAGGAACCCTAAAAAGTAGGTTGTCGGCTACAGGTATGGTGGATGATATAAACCCTGCATTTTCTATAATAAGGAATATACCACTATTCCCATAGTTTAGGGCCCTTAAGGTCATGCAGGATTTATATCATCAACAGTAGGGCTTAGGTTTTAGGGCTTGAGGTTGTGGAGTTCAGCGCAGGCAGAGTTTGCAAGCCGCGTCACGCTGTCGCTGCTGAAAACTCGACGCAGAGGCCGGGGCTGGCACTTAAAATAGGGTGCATAACGATCAAAATAGGGCGTTAAGGGTATGTCATACTAGGGCTTTGAGGCTTTAGGGTTTTAGGCTTAGGGTTTACTATACATATAGCGGTTTCATACTGTTGATGATATAAATCCTGCATTGCCTTAAGGACCCTAAACTATGGGAAGTATGGTATATTCCTTACTATGGGCAATGCAGGATTTATATCATCAACCGTGGGGGGCATAACAATCGGAACGGGGCCTTTTAGGGTATGTCATACTATGGGGCTGTAAGGGTTTAGGGTTTACTGTACATAAAACAAGGAGCACTAAGGAGTAATATTTGCTGCTATTGATGCTTTTATATTACTTCTTCGAGTTAATTTCCACGGCAACGAAACGGCAACCACAGATCCAAAGCCTGCATTCCTTCAGCTGCATAGCCAAAGCCCAGAACCTGTAAACGGTTCATGAGAAACGCAGAGTAAGACAGGGCCAGGTTGGAAGAAGTCTATCTTTCGGGGTCTGACAGTGCTTGGGAAGCCTTGCATTAGCATTCGAAGGGCCACCTCCACCATGAAGCTTGGATTCCTTACTTGGAGGCCCAGGGGACTTAGTAAGTGGGTTATAAGTAGAATTCTAAGTACCTTAACTTGGAGTTACCCTAACTATAACCCCACTTATAACCGACTTACTAAGTCCCCTGGGCCTCCAAGTAGGAAACCCAAAACCCCAACTCTAAGAAGAACACCCAAATCCCTAACCCTGAACCCCGAAGAACTCAAAAACCTTAGGCTCGTGCTTCGTCTTAACTTACAGTGTAGGGTTTGGGGTTTCAGGGTTCAGGGTTCAGGGGTTGAGGGCTTTAGGGTTTTAGATTTTAGGGTTAAGGTTTTGGGCTTTAGGTTGCAGGGTCAAGGGTTTAGGGCAACCCCCGATACATGTGCTGTGCCTCCTGCTGCGCATGCCGGTTGTGAGCCTGCAGAGACTACACTCCATGCTAAATTCGGCTGGGGTGTGGGGTCTACAGGGTATATACATGAACTTCAAACAACCCCAAACGCCGGGACCGCATGCGAGAGTTGGGAGGGCTGTTCGACACTCTGACCCCCTATTCGGAATCTGTGTGACGATATGCACAATAACAGAGAAGTGCATCGCTCCGCGGAGGGGAGGGCAGCATGTAGAGCCCCCTAAAAAAAATAAACCCAAAGACCAGGAACCCTAAACTCCCTGAGCTACCCAAAAACTCCCTGAACCCCCTAAAGCCACTCCCAGAGACTCCAAAACCCCGTAATTAAGGAATATATACCTTAAAGTATATTCGGGTTCCTACTATATAGTTTAAGGTATCTTCCTTAATTAAGGGGTTTTGGAGTCTCTGGGCTTCAACCCTAAACCCTAAACCCCTAAACTCTAAACCCCTAAGCCCTAAACCCCCCCTAAAGCCGCCTAAAACCCTGAGGGATCTGCTCACCCGAAAGGGCCCGGATGCAAGTTTTCAGAGGCTTCGGCGGGGTCGGGTTTGGAGGCTCTGAGTCGGTCATACTGCTGATGATATACATATCCTGCATTACCTTTAAGGATCCTTCACTATGGGAAATATGGTATATGAAGGACTCTAAACTATGGGAATTGTGGTATATTAGGGACCCTAAACTATGGGAATTATGGGGTATATTTTTAGTATGGGGAATGCAGGATTTATATCATCAACCGTACCGGGCCTTCTAAGTCGACTCATGATTTAGGCTTCAGGGTTTAGGGTTCAGGGTCGAGGGTTTAGGGCTCTGGGGGTATGTTGTAGTATAGTTAGGGTAAGGAAACCGACTAACTGATATTGGTAACTAGTTACTATTGAGGTTTTGATCTTCATACGCAATCTCTCTGTTGACCCCTCCTGATAGTCCACTACTCTTCCGAAAAATCGAATTCCAAGAGCATGTTTGGGTGCTTTCTGTCTTTCACTGCGTTTACCTTAGACTTTGGCATGTAAAACGGATGGTCACACAGCGCGGGTCTCCGATTGATCACGGTTGTCATAATAATGTGACGCTTCAGAGCGAAGAGCTTGCTCCAGTAGCACTACACCCCCCTTTCTGTACCCTAGAACCCCGCCGCGTACTCCTGCTTCTAATTCCTTGGACCTAGCATCCAAGCGCCGGGCATTAAGCTCTTCCAGCTCTTTGTCGATCTTTGCACGCTTCAGGGCCTTGACCAAAGCTAGGCTTCGGCATGGGTGTAGTTAGTGTTTACCCAGAGGGTCCGAGTACCCGAATAGTAAGGTTTTAAGTCCCAAAATCTATACTCCAAATGGTTTTGGGACGCTATTTGGGTACTTGGACCCTTAGGGTTAGGGCTCTGGGCTTAGAGGGTTTTCTGGCGGCTAAGGGTTTATGGACTTCAAGTCGCGAAGGAATTCAGAATCTGGGTTCTAGTTTCAGGGCCCTGACAAGTACTTACCCTAAGGGTCCAAGAACCCAAATAGTAGGGTTTCAACGTCCAAAAACCATTTGGAGTATGGAACCTAAAACCTTACTATTTGGGTACTTGGACCCTCTGGGTTATGAATAGGTACCTCGATAAGAACCATAAGGGGAACTTTTAAGTTTCCCAAACTGCCACCTAGTAATGATCTATGCCAGGTGCTGACAGAGTACCGGAGCAAATAAAACCCTGTGCCAACGAGCAGTCTATTCGGGTTGCGTGACGGTTTCGCGCGGCTTTACAGGCTCTTTGATGTGGTGTTATCACGAGCTGGATGAGCCTTTTTTTACCTGGTTTTGGGAGCTTCGGGGTTTCTTCTTCAAAGTCTCCATCCAACTACCTTGGTCTGTTGTTTCGGGTTCCTACCCAGGTTCTGGTTCTCTCTGGTTAACGGGACCTCCCTTCAGTCTCCATTGTGGGTCCTTGCTTGGCTAACCCACCTTCGGGGTCCCATCCTCTAATCAAAATAATAAGCTCACGTTGCCAAAAGGAATCGGAATATCAGGTTGCCACAGGGGACCGAGGGTTCAAGTTTTGTAACTTTCCATTAGCATAAAGCGCCCATGAGCCAGGGCCCACCCATCCCAAACGCTCAGTCCGAACCACGAGCTCTTTGCAGCCCTTTAAAGACAGAAACCCTAAACCCTAGAACTTCTTAACCCCTGTGAAGCCTAACAGGATGTACCATTACTGCAGAGCCCCCTATATGGAGGGTTCTCTCCATTGGGGGGGCGCCCTTGTAAGACGGACCCTAAACCCTAATTTAGACGACTACCCATTTCGAGCCCTTATCGAGAATTCAGGCCAGCGGCTAATTCCTGGTGCACGGCACTTTCCTTGTCCAGCTTCTTCTTCGTGTCCTTGCTTTAGACAGGCTTCTGGGTTTCGAGTTTAGGGGTTTAGGGATTAGGGCAGGGGTTTATACGAAGCCCTAGACCCTAAGCCCTAAACTGACAGGTCCACTCCCAAAGACTATGTTGACGAGGATTAGGAGTCAAGTAGTTCATTCCTAGACCCCCAACCACCCTCCATCATACCCCAAACACCCACTATTGACTAGTAAGGACCATAAGGTCTCTATTAGAGGGCCCCGAAGGGGGGTGCTGGTTGTCGGGGGGTTTGATGGGGTTTAGGGTTTCGGCTTTTTGTGCGTCCTCTGATCCTTCCAAGCACATGTCATAATTTATAACTGAAGCCGAAACCGAACTTAAGCCCTAAACCCTAAAGCCTAAAACCCTAAAACCCTACAGCCCTGCCTGGTCGGTCGGCGCAAAAAAATGCCTCCTGCTTAACAAAACTGGCAACTGAAGCCTAAAACCCTAACCCCCAAACCCCAAACCCTGTAGCCCATAAACCCCAACCCCCGCCCGCCCCCAGTGTGAGTTTCAAATCTAGGTGCCCCTTGAAGAAGAAGATGGACTGGACTGACTGCCGGACACCCACTGCATTAGAGCATTAGAGGAGCCAAAGCACTGCCTGTATCCCCAAACCCTATCAAAACAGTAGGTCATGACCCCTCAATACGGTTGATGATAGAAATCCCGCAGTACCCATAATAAGGAATATACCAGAAATCCCATAGTTTAGGGTCCTTAAGGTAATCCAGGATGTACATCATCAACAGTAAACATAGGGTATAGCCCCTACAACAGTAGGTTTGTGGATTCCCAGGTGGAACCCTTAAACCCCCAAAAGCCCAAAGTAAGAACCAAGACCCATAGCCTCGCACGACTGGTCGGTGATCTTCGAGCTCTCGGTCATCAGCTGAAGGCGCATTTGCTTCTTGGCCCTGTGGCTGATGGGGTTGAGGTATGGGTCATCGGCTCTTGAACTTTAGGAGGGCTTTGTGATATGGGTAGCTCTCTAAATTAGGTCCCAAATATAGTACGGCACACTTAAAATAAGGACCCTAGAAGGGACCATAATTTAGAGAACTACCCATATGGTTGGGGCATGGGATGTTGGTAAAACCTACAGTCCCCACAGGTCTTAAAGGGATTCCCTACCCACTTCCCTGATGCAGGTCTAGGAAATAGAACCTCCAGAAAAAGGTGTCCTCATAAAGATCCTTTGCCAAAATCCATCGGACACCCTCTTCCTAAACCCGAACCTCCACACCTTTAGAGATTCACGAGCTTGATTATCATCCTCAACCCTACAACCCCTGACGACCCGGCAGCTCTATGAACCCTACTAAAAACCCTAAACCCTACCAGCACCCCCAAGGGCCTTCTAATACTTGAATTCTGGTCCTGAATAGTGGGTATTTGGGGTATGATAGAGGGTAGTTGGGGGGTCTAGGTACAGGGTTGAGGCTTAGGGCTGAAGGAAGTCCCTGTGGCTCTGGGTATGAGTCCTCCAACCCTGTACCATTCCCCGGCCTGGACTCATCCAGCTCCTTTGCTTCGCGGTTGATCTCCCGCGCTTGCTCATTAGCTCCCTGTCGGTTTAGGGCTTAGGGGGTTTAATCGGGTTTATGGAGTTTAGGCTTTATGGAGTTTGGGGTTTATGGAGTTTAGGGTTTAGGGTTAAAGGTTCAGGGTTTAGTGGTTCTGAGTTGGACGTCTACGCAGTAGGGACACCTTTAAGGGCGGTCGTGGCATCAATAAACAGCAGGAAAGGCAGTAGGAGCAACAAAAACAAGAACTAGTGATACTTCTCTGCCTACAGCCTCCTACTCTCGTTCCTAGAGTACTCCTACTCCCACTCTTCCTAGCCCTATCGTACCCATAGTCCTGCGGCACCTAGTCCTCCTGCCACTGCTGCTGCTCTCACTACCAGTACTACCGCCACTTGTACGCCGACGACCACGAATAGGACTACGACGACGACCACCAACACTGCGACTACATTCGGATTTAGGAGCAAAGGCCCCGTTCGTGCAACTTGTCGGGCATGCTGCTTTGCCCCATCATACTTGATGCTTCGAAAAAGATCCTGCCCGTGAGACCCATACTGGCCCTTGAGCCCTCACGATACGTAGATCATCAAGGCCAAGTATGACCTTGAGGGTTGATGGAAGCCACAAGGACTGCAGTGAAGAGGCTGAAAGCTAGGACGTGGTAGAAAGCACAATGCGTAAACCCCAAACCCTAAACCGCTAAACCCCTAAACCCTAATAAGATCATGTTCTGTGAGGTTGGGGGTTCCCAGAGTTTTGAGAGTTTTTAGCGCCTGTGAAGAGGGCTGGCACGGCCGCTCGCTGCCCAATCCGAGAAGGTGGCTACTGCATCAGAACCCCCAACTACAAGTTAAAATTGTATAGTTACAGTCCGAGACGACCCCACATCACACCTACTAAGGTAGCATAATGTACTACAATAGCCTTCTTAATCACCAGCAGTCTTCCCTTTGTGGATCTCTATGACACAGTTGCTATCGTATACCCCAGAGCTGAACCTCGTTCTAGTTGTCAACGCCCCCACGTACTCAGATCCCCAGCATCAACAAACCTACACCCTAAACCCTAAACGGCCCTAAACCCTAAACCCTAAACTGCCCTAAACCCTAAGCTGCCCTAAAACCGAAGCTGCCCCAACTGCCCTAAACCCTAAACCCCAAACCCTAAACCCCAAAGCCTGATTAACCCCCCCCCTCCCCCTGTATTGACCCCGAGCCTCGATGGCGGCCACCTTCTCCTTCTGCGCCTGCACTCTGCACGCAAGTAGCTAATACTAAACCCTAAAACCCTAATACCCTAAGCCCCTTTTTAAAAGACAAACCCTAAATCCTGATACCCTAAACCCCTTTAAAAAAGCTAAAACCTAATACCCTACACCCCTTTAAAAAAAAAAACTAAAACCTAATACCCTAAACCCCTAAACCCTGAACCCTAGCACCCGTCTTTCGGACCGAGCCCAAGACGGAAGGAGTGGCCGGCATCAAATCATCCAGTCCATGTGTCACCCGAGCACACTAGAGCTAATCCCGAGGTATGCGAACACCAGCAGTGACGAAGATGGGGTTAGGAGCTAAGGGTCTAAGGGTCTAGGGTTTAGGGTTTAGCTAATCCCGAGGTAATATAGGGGCATTAAAATTTTGCCATAATTATAATAAGGAACCCCCCCCCCCCCAAAATAACATTGGTAATTATTTAGGCCCCTATATTATGCGAGCACCAGGAGTGACAAAGATAGGCTTCGGAGTTAAGAGTTTAGGCTTAGGCTTGAGAGCTATAGGCTATGGGGCCTATAGGGTTTGAACATTGGGGACCCCAGAGCATGCGACCTCCTGCAGAGCACGGACGGCGTTCTCGAACTTTTCCGCCTGGGAGCTTCGCTAACAAAAGGGGCTACAGGATTTAGAGTTCGGGTTCAGGATTCAGGATCTAAAGGGTCAGGGTTTAGGGTCAGGATTTAGGGGTTCAGGGTTTTTAGGGTTTCAGGCTTGGGTTCAAGATTCGAGTTTGAAGGTCTGGCTTGTTTCCGTTGCCAAAGACCCTAATCCCTAAATCCCAGCCCCCCCCCCCCCCTCAGCCGCAGCTCAGTCTGTTGCTTTTGGGCTCCGGGAGGGGTGGCTCTAGCCTCCAAAAGCTTAGCTCCCAAGGCATAGGGTAGGAATATAATATAATGTAATATAAAATAAATATAAATATAAATATATACATATATACAT
>CAJNJA010014043.1:0-12392 GCA_905231915.1 Symbiodinium necroappetens | reverse complement strand
AGCCTTGAACCAAAACAACACCACTTAAGAGAGCTGCGTACCCGGAACTGAACGGCGGCCCCCAACAACTCGTGGTGCTCCCCCCGGGCCTAGCACTCTCGTTGGGGTGGGGGTTTCTTGTGGAAAGGTGTGGACCCCGGGCGGCGGCACTAAGGGCTTCTTGCCCGATAAGCACGATGAGCACCCCCCTCCCTGGTGCTAGGGCGACAGTGCCCTCTTGTATTCCATTAAACTGTTGTTGTAACTGCTCCGACGATGAGGATGTCTCCTGAAGTCACACTGCTCCGCGGCAGGGTACAGATGATGGTTAGGCCTTGCAGTCCTTAAAGATTTGGCAAAAGCGTGTTGTTCATGACCTGTAACTATTGTAACTCTAGGAAGTGACCGGCGCGCAGTTCAAGCTTTCTGGATTAGCCGCTGACACATCGGATTGAATGCCACCAACGAGTCACAAAACAGGCAGCAGACTTGCCGACAGCCTTGTTTAGTGGACCTGCCTATCCGCAATCCTTGTAGGGTACCCCTAAACGTGCGTCATCTGCGCTATGTCGTGACAGTGACGCCTCGCGAGTGATTTGCAGAGAGCACAGTCTCTCTAGCCAGACACGTCTGGAACATATCGTCGAGAAGGGTCAGGCCTTTCTTTTCTCCTGTCATTCTGTTGTACGGTTGCATCATTACGGCGTGGAGTTCTGGCAGCATCAGCTGCCTTTGTCTGGGAGTTCCGTGGCAGGCTTCACTTGATCAAAAGCTTGCCTATATCATCCGGGGCTAAGAACCTGCATGTCAAGGGAAAGTGATGGTTGCTGCCAGTCAGGTGCCGGCGAGAATAACACTGATCGCTCCTAGAACATTCGGACTTGCTTGTATGTCCTGCCCTTGTGTCGAGTCCTGTCAGAGTGCTGAATTGAACATTTCCGATATTGTGGGCTATAGTTTCTTGCATAATATGATCGGGTAGTATGCTGAGTGGTCTTGCAGTGGGCTTACCGACGCCGAATTGGCGGCTGTGAAAAAGAGCGATTGTTCCATCATTGCCAATTCTCCGTGTCTCATTCAGAGGCACAGACAAGACGGTTGAGTATCATGTGATGCAACCGCGAAAGTACTTCCCTGAAACGACGAAATAGTATTGAGCTGTTGCGGAGGGACAATGCAACCGAGGTGAGTCAGCAAGTACTAGTGTTACATTGTGTAGCCTTTTTGTTCGAGTTCCTGGGTGTAACCGGTGCAAACTCTACCAGCCACGCCATGCTGTTCGAGGATGAGGCTAAGCGTGCACTCCGCCTCACCATGGATATTGCTGAAAGAAGCATCGATGCTATGTTTGCTGTCCACGCAGCTCCCAGGTTTTCCCGTCCACCACTAGTCAGGCGAAGGACAGCTCGGGAACTAGGACCCAGCGCACCAACTATGGAGACTCGCGGACGTTCACGAAGCCGCTCACACGGGGGAACAATCCAAGGCCGCCGGCCTAGTCATCAGGCCTCTGCTGACCGCCCAAGATCGGCGCACCAACACCGCACCCGCACATCGCATATGGGTGAGCGTGGCCCAGGGAGGACACGTGTACCACCCGCCCGCCCTCGCCGGCCCACTCACCCTGCACCCTTGAGCCCTGCTCCCCGCTCTTCGCAGGCACAGAGGCGCATGTTTGGTGGAGGAGTCTCAACGTCAGGAAGTGTCCATGGTCCTTCCCCCACCTCCGTGTCACATCCTATTCCCAGCTTGGCAATGACTTTTCCGGCAGGCTTTCACATTGGTGGTCTCGCTTCACCGCCTTCCCCAGCAGCTGTGGAGTCTGTGCTCAGTACGCTGGCCGCACGATCCTTTACATTTCAATCCTTGCAGCCTCTGCACCAACTTGTGCGCGCAAATGCCAGGCGCCGTGTCACTGCATACTTGCTGAGTCACCCGCAGTTCCTGGATGCAGGCCTAGTAAAGCGAATCATGGAGGAGTGGCATGGCGGCACTATTCCTGCAAACAGTCAGGGGGTGACTATCCCAACTTCTGTAGGTGACTTGCGCATCACATTGGCCTCGCGAATTGTTAGACAGCTTGACACTGCTGCTCCTACATCCACGCCGGATTCCACGCTGGAGTCCACGGTGGACGGCAATGCTGATGCAGCCCCGCGAACAGGTGAGCCGCCCAATCACAACACGGCTGACCTCCCTGCTCCTGTTGAACCTCCCAGTGAGCTCACGAGAAGTGGCGTGGGACTAGCCACTCCAATTGTCCGGGACATCTCTGCCAATGCTGAGTCGGCGAGTGGCCCCTCCCCCCTGCCGCCTCCATCGGAGGCTGAGGGTACGCCTTTGCCTGCTCCCTCCACTGAGGGAGTGAGTTCTGTGCTGCCTGCGCCCGCTCCCCCGAGCAGCGAAGTGTCTGTCCCTTCCGCTGCGGTTGTCCCACCCCCTGCCCTTGATGCGGACGTTGCCGGCCTGGCCCCTCCCCACCATTCTGTGACCAGAGCCAGCCCCCCATCCGCCGACTCGGCGGGTATCGCTCCCATGACCCCACCAATGGACTGCGAGCTTACGCCCCAACTACGGGGTGCTGAGTACGTGCTTGGCGCCAACTGCCTTCTACCAATCACCAACTGTACTAGCTGTCTACAACCATTTCAGGTTGGTGAGACACTGGTCAGACTGATGTGTATGCACTACTTCCACAAGGAGTGTGTCACGAGATGGTTCTCTTCCCCCATTCATGGACATCGCTGCCCTAGCTGCAATGTCAATCTGATCGGTTTGGACAGCTGATTGGCCGCTTCCGTCCCTGGGATAGGACATGCCAGGCACCCCGTCACGCAACGTGTTAGGGCTGCCCGGCAATTTTGATTGCCACCATTGGCTTGCGGCGCACCTTACTTGGCTAGATGGTTGAAAAAATGAGGCTCGTGATTACCTTGAGCTGCTGTTTCCCCTCATTGTCAACGTAGTTCGGTAGGCTCGCTGTCCTGGGGCCCGGTTTCCTATGCGACTGTCGAGGCACAGGTTTTTTTCGCTTCTCTGGGGGCGGGGCGGGAGGTCAAATCATACCTACAGCCAGTCGGGAGGGGCAACATTCATGGGACCGTGGGCCTGAGGACATCCAGTGTTGTGAGGTACTGTAAGCTCACCACACGCATTAACAGCCTGCTGAATTGCTGCTTGTGTTGTCAGTCTTACTCCAGGCCTGAGCCTATGGGCTGTTCATTATTGCGGTAACTGCACCTACTGTACCTGGATGTACTTGGTTAGTGGCGTGCTCGCCCTCGGTGCTGGAACTGCGTTCCCTCGGCACATGGCGCGCGCCTCTGGGTGGCCTTGTGCGTGCCCTCTGTGCATGGAGTTTTACTCCCTCGGCACTGGCCGCACGGTTCGCCCCCTTGCTTCTCATTTGCCTGCCGGTTACTTGCTGAGTTCTTTGGTGCGTACTAGCATTCACTTGATCGATTGGGGACGACCGGCCCGGCCTTCAGCAGTTATTGGTTCAAACTCATGTCTTTCATGGCCTTTTGTTTCTCTCCTCTTTCCTGGTTCGCTTCTTTTTCTTGTGTTGCCTTGTCTTCTTCCGTTGTTTTTTCTCTCGGTTGTTTCTCCTTCCCCTTTCTTCCGCAGTTAGTGGCCTTATAGCTTGCTCCCGCGACATGAACCTGCTGCGTGGAATGCCGGATGCACCACTCAGCCCAGTAGTGATGACAATGATGAGCCCGATGAAATTCAGCAACACCGTCACGACTGCCAAGCTGGCACTACACAGGAATTACGAAACTTTTCTGCTGAGTGTGTGGGACATGACATGTCGTGGAAGGGTAGTTTGCTCACCCGAGTGGTAGCCCTCCAAACTGGTGGGACGGGCAGAAATCGTCATCAGTGGGGTATGTGGTGGGGCCACCGCCTCATGGAGCTTAAGGCCGACATAGGCATCTTGTCAGAAACCCGGATAGTCGGACCGGACCAGCAGGCTGCCGCCCTCCAAGGACTCCACTCAGCAGGCTACGTCGCTTTAAGCCATTCTGCGCCAACAGCTGCGAGAGAGTGCTCACTACCCACCCAACAGGCTGCCGGGGTTGTCATTGCGGTACACCGTTCTGTTGCGAGTAATTGGATTGACATCAGCAGAGATGAGAGGGGTCGGGGCATCGGCGCTTGTTTGCTGTTAGCTAATGGTGGGAGGCTGCGGGTGGTAGGACTTTACGGTCCCACTGGTGGGAATCTCCCGAATTTTGCGCACTCGCCTGACAACCTTGCTGCTGAAACTAGTCTAAAAGCCTTCATTTCCCAAGAAGAGCGCAAGGCAGCAATGGCAGGCGATGCATTGGTAGTGGGTGGGGACTTGAACTCTGTTGTCTCAAAGCCCCTGGACACTTGGGAAGGCACCCACATTGATCGTATGGATTGTGTAGCCCGCCACTTGGCGGCCATGGGTCTCACGGATGTATTCCGCGCGCTCCATCAGGACATCAGGGCTTTCACCTTTTTTTCCACTGTGTCAGCCAGTAGGCTCGACAGCGTCTGGTACCTGCCTGCACCGACCTGGGCTGCAAGCCCAGTGAATGCATCCATCTTGTGGCAATGGTCGCATCGCACTGACCATGAACCAGTTATGGTGGATTTCACCTTCCAGCTTCCCGCGATCCATACCACCCTGCCCAAACCCTCTCCCACATGGAAGGCCGTCGCCGGTTTGTTAGGTGCGCCGGATATGGCGCGAACTTGTCAGCAGGTGCACCGCAAGCTTGAGCATCACAAATTGCGCTTGCAACATATTTCTGAGCGCTTCACTGAGGCTGAAATGCTCCTTGATGCCACATCTAAACCTCCATGCGAGGGTGTAGTTGGGTTGTGGGATGAATTGACACCTCTAGCGGCTGAGGAGGCCATGCGCCTTCGGGATGTGGTCGACGGCAGCTTTAGTGAACTGCAGGAAATTCTCTTGTCTTGCTTGCCCGATGTTGCGATGGGCGCTTCGCGTAGGAATGCCAAGGCATCGGAGGCATGGCACCAATGCCTACTCGAGCTCAGAAGCATCAGGCGATACCTGCAGGACATCGCAGCCAATCCGCGCAAGCAGTTCGTTGTAGAAAAAATCTCATTGCAACAGGCTTCAACACTGGCGGCCAAGGCCACTGCGCTTATGAGGCTTGTGCAGACACACTCTCACCCCGCTGACGCCTCGGTAACCTGGGACTCTTTTCATAGCAACCTCGATGAGTGGGTGGGCGCACTGGAGGTGCCGGAGTTTCGCCAGTTGCAGTGCTTAGCCGTGTTGAATAGCGCCTCGATTGCCCGTTCCTCCCGCTCTGCTGTAGGTAATCTCACATCTCGTATGTCGCCGTTCCATTGGTCTATCAACGTCAGCGCGACAGACAGGAGACACGCTCCGACCTTGATCGCGCAGGTTACGGAGTGGATTGACAATGTCCGTGCACTGTACTCCAGCTGCACCCACAAGCAGTCGAGAGGCTACTTGCAGGATCGTCGTCAGCGCCTTCGCACAGGGGATGTGAAGGGCTGGGCAAAACTGATGCGCCCACTCCCACAGCCTCGTTTGGAGTACCTTCCTGACTGGTGCGTGCGTGATGATGGTGTCGCTTATAGGCCCACTACGGTTACCGATGTGTTACGCGGTGCTGAGCAGGAATGGGGGGCATTGCTTCGTGAGCCTGCGGAATCGTGGAACCATGCTCTCATCCGCAGCTACCAGGACTCCACCGGCCGCATGCGCGGTATGCTTAACTTCACGTCTGTCATGTCCTTGGATGGCAACGAGAACCTTCATCAGGTAAGCCGTGCACTGCTTAATCCCGGGCCTTGGCTATTGTTGTCTTGGCATCGCGATCAACTCCATATCTGGACTGAGCACTGCTTGCTTGTTGCTGGTTGGGTTTTCCACTGGGATGGGTGGGCTTGGGTGGGACATCGGCCGGCGCCTTGTTGTGGTGCTAGGTATGTGTTAGTGCTCGTCAATGGTGTGGCTTCATTTCGGTGGTCAGCTGATAGATGGCACTGCACTGCCGGAGGCTGCTTGCTGCTTAGAAAGTTTGAGCCTCCTAATGACGCCTTCACTTCGTCCAGTACACAAGCCGAGCGGCAACACATTCTGAGCAAGCACCGTCACTCGTGTCCGGGGCCGTCGGGGTGGAAGATGGCCTTTCTGGAGTTTTTCCCCGACCATGTGCAACAGCTGTACTGGCGAAGCATTGACTTTCAAAGACGATCGGGTATTGTAGCATCTTCTCTTAAACAGGCGTTGCAGGTCCATCTTTCCAAGGCCACGGGGGGTTGGAGGCCGCTTTCTCTCATGGAAGAGGGGTTCAAAGCCGTTGAAGGTCCCCTGAATAGGAGGCTGGCGGCAGAGGTGCGGCAGGACAAGGATGGCCAAATGTACAGCTTGCTAAACATGGGTTACGCCCCGGGCTGCCCGGCAGCCCCACATGTTCTGTATTTGGATGCTCTGCTGCTTGAGGATGCAGCAAGGCACGCACGTCCTATATCAAGGCTGGCTGTGGATTACGAGAAATTTTTCAATACATTGCAGCTTGTAGAAATCGACGCTGTTCAACACTGCCGCGGCGTTCCGGATGCTGCGCGAGCTCTGTGTCAAGAGCTTTTCGGGGCCTGTGCCGTCAGGTTAGCAACTCGCCTAGGCGTCACCTTGCCGGTTTCGGTCTCCAGGGGCGTCCCTCAGGGGTCGGTGTCTTCACCCAGCCTGTCCCGTGGTGCCCAGGAGCCTATGCTGAGGTTACGTGAGAACAGCTCTCAAGGCTATCGAACAAGCGGGGGTAGACTTGTACACGCTACGGGCTTTGTTGACGATTTAGAGCACTATGGCTCAGGTGTTGGTGACCTGGCGGGTATCTCCGAAACCCTTTCCCTGGGTAGTGCTAGCTCTGGAGTCGGGTTTTCATGGAAGAAATGTCGAGCTTTTGCTAGCGACTGGGATGAGAGGCAAGAGCAGGCAGGCCCACAAGTCCAGTTGCAGGGTTTGCAACTCACCAGTTGGGATATTTGGAGTGGCGGCTTTAAGCAGGTATTCCAAGGGCGCTTCCAGATGAGGAGGAAGTTCTGCTGGGCAAACGTGGCACTCTGAGGGACAAGCACACCCTTGCGTCTGAGGATGTTCTCAAAAGCATTCGAAGTGCAATACTACGCATCGCATCCAAAAGATGCTCTTGGGACGAGGCCTCTGCACTCTTGCAGTGGGTAGTTGGTGGCATTCTCTCATATGCCCCCCTCCTTGGCATACCCTCGCCTGAGGATGTACATGCCGAGGATCAGGCGTTTCAGCGGCTCCTCCTGCACACTGTAGGCACCCGATCCACGGCGGAGCGTGCGAGCCTTCTTGCTCCGAGATCCTCCGGCGGGCTTGGTGCGCCATGCCTTGTGGAACTCTTGCTTAGCTCGGTTGCCTCTGATGTCCTACTACTACTCAACGGTTCCTCGCAGGTGGCCTTGATCGCACGAGATACTTTACGGCAGGCTATCGAGTCTCCACCCGGCGAGCTCGACTCCCATGAAGGTACACTGTTGAGTTCTCTCAAATTTCTGGCGGGATATGGGCTGTATGTTGAAGTCTCCACGGATCGCATGTTGGGTAGAATCCTTGATTGCATAGCTGGGGAAAATGCCTTGTCTCAGCCCTTTACTGTCGCCTTCCAGCCGGCCACCTATGCCAGAGGGCTGGTGTACTGTCGAGTGGGGCTGGCAGCCAACTCCATCCGACGTGCGTGGCACTTAATACGCACCGTAGTCCCTGTGCAGGATTGGTTTTCAGTTGAGTGTTGGACAGAGCACCTCGATTTGGCGTGCCCCTTCCCCCCTTCAACCTGTGCCAACGCGGCCAGACGAGCCTTAGCGCAAGCGGAATCCGATTGGCGGACGGAGTGTGCCATCTTCCGTCCGGGTGATGCCTCACCTCCTATCCCTGAGGATTGGACTGATGAAGCTTGGGAGCGCGCTAACAGTTGTCCTGATGCTCGTACAGCCTTCTTAATGGCTCAGGCTTCCTGTCCACAGCTCGATGGCTGGGACTTCGCAATGTTTGGGGACGGTGGGCGAGTCTCACATAACTGCCCCACGTACTCCTATCAAGCACGCTCTTTCGGACCTCTGGGGGACTACTGGGGTACCAGCTCCGTAGTCTCGGACCGTCACGTAGGTTGTTTGCCTCTGCGTATTGGTTGGGAACATACTGGGGTACATGAAGCTGAGCTCGCGGCTATGCTGGGATCACTTCGCTACAGGCGCCATCGCGAGTGGATGCTTCTGGTTGCTGATCGGTCGGCTCTCTTTCACATTCTCAACAAAGCCAGTGTGGGCGATGAGGCTATGCTGTTGAAGCAGAATTGCCAGCCATGGGTCACGCGACTCTGGCACATTCTACAGGAGCGCGCCGCCGCTTGGAAGCCAGGCGTGCAAATCCCGTCATGGCGACTTCAACAAATTGAGCTCCCATCTGCATGGAACATCCAACTCGCGGGTGAAGCAGACTCAAGCAGCAAGTGGTACTCCCGCATTGCTTTTTCTCGTTTCGGGCTGGTTGGCGTTGACATCAAGTCACACCAATCTCACACTGCTCTTCCCCATCCCGTGCTCGCTCAGGGAAATCAGCAGCAGGATGAAGGATGCGCCGTGGCGAGGACGCTCCCCCGTCCACCGGACATTCGAAAGCCTGCTGGTGGCCCTTTCGTGTATCTCGTCTGCCAAGGCCATTCCGTCACTACGCCAGCGAGGGACTTCATACGTAAAGCTATGCGGCAGGAAGCTCTGACTAAGTGGGCTTCCAAGCCTGTTCAAGGGCTGGTTGCGCATGTAAGCCAGGAGCTCTTCAAACCTTGCCTCAACCCTGAACTTTACAGGCACTGCCACATCCCAGCGCCTTGGAAGCGATGGGCCCTTGCCCAGGACGACAAGTATGTTGACCTTGCCCCGATGTTTTTTAGGTGCACGCGATCCATCGGGGGCAGTTGGACAGAAAGACTCCATTCGGATGCGGACCTTCAGATGCTGGCACAACGGTGGATGTTGTATCGCGGATTAGACAGTGTCCGCACGTGTCCCCTCTGTTGTTGTGGACCATGCACTCCTAGACATGTCTTCATGAGTTGTGCACATATGCGCCCCCTAGTTGACGCCCTCAGGGACTCAATCGAAGCAGCTCTGACTGCAACTGTACCCTTGGACTCTCTCATCGCGGCAGCGGCTGCCTGGCGTTCGTCGAATGCCAACTTGCTACCCGGGGTACCGTCCCCTGGGGATGCTGCCAGATGGCCCGTTCTCAGTGCTTGGCGCTGGATGGTCGCGTTTCCGGAGAGGGAGGCTTTTCTTACGGAGGAGCCCCGGGGTAGCTCCCGGGATTGCAGCCGTAGGGCCGGAGGACATGATCTTGCTTATCGCGGAGTCCTTCCATTGGCCTTGGGGAAAACACTCTGTAGCTTGCATTCCTCTGCTGTTGTGGACCATCTCCTCCCGCCCGACACTTTCGCTACGCTCCGTCAGCCCGGCTTAGCCGCTGCTGAAGTAGCTGCATCTTGCTCGCGTGCCTCCCGCATCCAGCCTGCGCTCATGGTCAACAGCTTGCTGTTGCTTGGGTTACGGTTCGTCAGGTCGGAGTTCCAACGAAGGTTGGATGCTTGGATTGCGCTTGCACGAACCCTGTTGGATCACATGCAGCCTGCTGGTGACCCCCTGGTGGTCCCCTTTCTGCCAGGGGCACACCGGCCAGCCCATGGTCTACAGGCATGGCTGCACTCTCCGGGAGCCCTAGGATTAATCACCGAACTGCGGTGGTTAGTGCCCACAACGGATATTGTCGTCAACCGTATTCGGGCAATTAATCCGGGTTTGCGGCTTGGTGGCGAGACCATTGTTGCCGCCGTTAGGGCGTGCGGGGTCCCCATTTTGTTACATAGGATTCCATCTTGGGGGGGTGTATTTCCGGAGTGGCACACCGTTAAAGCGGCTCTTCAAATGACCTGCACTTGCGATAGGCATGCGTTGCCAGCACCTGTTAGTTGCTGTTGGCAATGTGGGGGAGCTGTCCTTCTTCCCGGCCCTCCCCAACCCTGCAGATGGTGCAACCATGACGGTGGGGACCTCGCTTGCAGTGGATGCGGTCGCAGGTTGCACAAACGTGGGCAATGCCGTGCCTGGAATCGTGGGGCAAGCGGGCACTATCTACCAGGGCCTGATGAACCACATGCGCTGTGCCCGGACTGCATGTGGCTTTGGCTACAAGCGTGGATGGACTGCCCCAGAAGGCGTCGCACCACGGTTGCCCCGGATTTAACCCATCACATGGCCAGCTTGGCCGCCACGTGTGTGTGCGGCGCGGGTTCGCGGAATGCGCGCTCGACGCCTTCCCTCACACTGCGGCGCGTTCGTAGGTGGATTCTGCGCCATCTCCGCGCAAGGCATCGACACTTAGGCACCCCCCTGGAACTGCTACTCTCCCGGTGTGAAGCTGCAATGGAAGTGCCTGCAACCACAGCCACACCCCTCCTGCATGATCTCGTCCAGCGCAGTGTGCATTCCCTGTGCCGTGAAGGCAAGGCCTTCCTCACCATGGCAGACGGAACCATTTCTATTGCACTCCATGAGTATGCCTGGGACTAATTACATGCCGAAAATCCCGCGTCGTGTAGTCTCGGATCTGCTGAGTTTTGCAAGCAGTGCAGTGTCACCATGTGATGTGATCACCTTCCATTCCGCAGCCATTTATTGAAGTAGGCGTAGACTACACACCATTTGTTCTTTGATTCGTGACGAATCTGATCCCGCAAGTTGGCTGTAGCCCCAAGTCGCTTGGTCACCGCAAACAGAAGACCAACACTTTTAGTCGCGTAGCTTCTGAATGTGCTATGTGATGATACACTGCAGCACTTCTCTGTTGACGGTCGCGCATAGGAAACATGTTCAGATTCTACGTTTTGCACTGTGACATCAAGTACTGTGTAAACTGCTGAGGAAATCGAGCATTCAGAAGTTTCAATGTGCTTGTGCATTGCGATGCATGTCAATTGTTCAAGAGTTTTATCAAAACGGCGGCATTCGTTGATTTGGGAAGACATTGTAGTCCTTTTTCGGCATGTCAAGCACAAGCGGCATGCCTTGGCACGCCACACATTGCGTCAGCACGGGCTTGAGTGCTGTCGCCGCGACAGATACAGTGCAGTAACCTTGTGTAGTGCCTCATGGTCGGTTCACGACGTGCTGGGAATTGCAGCGCATCTCTGTCTTGGCAAGTGGTGTTGAAGAGTTGCTGGCATTTAGATCATGTTGGTCTTTGTTCTTAATTTCGACATCCAGACAACTATGGGCATTGTGCTCTTGCAGTGGCAGAAGCTGTTGTTTCCTGAGCTTCGATCGTCTTCCTAGCTCCTGGAATTTTATATTTAGGGCTTGTCTTTGTTGGCATAGTGGGTACCAGCTGTATTGCGTTTCTTATGCATGTCGCCAAATAATGGGCTACCTTATGGTGGTCGCGATGTTAGGCTTGCCAGGCTTATGGTACGCTTGTGTGTGTACTCGCAGGCTTGCCATTAACCCCAGCACGGAATAGCCAGTGCTGCGGACATTTCATGTCTTCACGGCAACACTCTCAGACTGGTACCGTTTGCTGTCGTCGCCTTTGCATTCGACGGCATTTTCGCGACTCATTCAGGAATCTCCCCGTGTAGACTTGATGGAAGTAGAGCCTGCTTTCGCATTGTGCTTGGATGCTATTGTTACTTGTCAAGTCTTATTTGGTGAACCCGGGCAGTATGCTTACCCATTGTAACAGCCCTGCTTACCTTCCAGGTGCGCTACAGGCAGAATTGCATCGAGTTGCATGTCGCAGGAACTAGAACAGGGTGTTTCTGTGGATAAGCGGCCTGCCCCCTGGTTCGTGTAGCTGGCACATTTGGTGGTCAGTTTGTCTGCAAGGTTGCTGGACCCACCATTCTAGTTTCAGCAGCGAAGCAGTTGTGTCACCGAGACGCGGGGCAAGAACCGGGCCCTGGAAAGTCATACGCCTTCTGCTGTGTTAGTGCTTGGTTTTTGTTTTGTTTGTTGACCAACCAGCCTGCGCTGGCGTAGCTCTCATGAAGACGCAAGTTTGGAGACGCAGGATTTCTGAAAGCATCTAAAACAGTTGCGACCCTCGTCAGGGAGACCAAGGTTGGGGTTTGAGAGCACCAAATGCCACCACCCAAACTCTTTGCGGGACGCTTTTTCCCAGTGATGAGCCTTTTCAAACAGAGAATGATAATACTATTATTTCGGGATTCTTCCTACAGTTATCGCAACTGCGACTTTTCCGCATTAACTAGTTTCTCCCCCGCTTGAACTCTGTGACGGAGGGGGGCAATGACGTTTTCGGAGCCGCCCTGAGAAGTCGAGAGGGACGTGGGCGGCAGGCT
>CAJNJA010014042.1:267-38005 GCA_905231915.1 Symbiodinium necroappetens | reverse complement strand
CCATGGATCACATGTTGTAGTTGCCACAAGAATCGCAAGCATGGGGCGCTTTACGATTCGTAAGGCCGCCTGCGATTGCGAAGCTTTGGAGGCAATGTGCCCATCCTGTAAACACTGTCCACTGTACACTGTGAACAGTGACAGTGGCGATCATCCATCATTGCAAAATTGACAGTTCGCACTAGCAACTGTTTGCACTGGCTCCTTGACCTCCTTTTCTGAGCCAAGGGCCCTTTAATGCCACAAGAGCTGGGATGCAAGATGCTGTTCACATGTGTGAACAAGACTTTGGCGTCCAAACACTGCTCTTTCATGATCAAAAACAAGTGGACAGTGAACAGTGAACAGTAAACTGGGGACAGTGGACTAAAGCCCCCACAAAGGGAATTGACAGAAGGAGGCGTCGGTTAATTTAAATGTGGGCAGTGGCGGGGGGGTGGTGGCTGGGGGGGGGGGGCGGGAGGGGGCTGGGGCAGGGGGCAGGGGTGGGCTGGGGGGGCTGGAGGGTGGGAGGGGAGGGGGGTGGGGGGGCTCGGTGGGCGGGGCGTGGGGGCGGGAGGGCTGTGGGGGGGGCGGGGGGGGGAGCGTAATTTGCTGCCATTTCAAGGGGGCTGCTGCCTTGCTGCGGCCTGCTGCTGCCCCTGCCGCTGCGGCGTCCTGCTGCTGCTGCTGCGGCCTGCTGCTGCAGCCTCCTGCTGCTGCTGCCACTGCTGCTGCTGCTGCTGCTGCTGTGGCCTGCTGCTGCGGCTGCTGCAGCTGCTGCTGCTGCTGCCTGCTGCTGTTGCTGCAGGTGCTGCGGCTGCTGCTGCTATTATTACTGTGTGTGTGAGAGCCCTGTGTGAGTGTGCTGTACTGCTGCAAAGTTGTGAAGCGCTTGTGAGTTTGCTGCAGGCGCTGGCGTTCTACCTGGACCTCAATAAGAGCCACTGTCTGCTGTCCATTGTTCACTGTCCCCTGTGCTGTGTTAGATTCTTAAAGCCCCTCCAAGCCAAGTTTATAGCCCCTTTAACCCCACTCCAAAACGAAAAGGTCAGAAGGTTACTTACCAACGAACGGAAGGTCAGTTGCTATGAACAGGGATTAATGCATGCCGGATTCAGGCAGTGAGGGTTGCTGAGCTGAGCGTTTGCAAGTTCATGAGTGCATGTTCGGATCAGGTGCACCTTGGATCTCCCCTGCTTGGTGTGGTTGATGCTTTGTTGCTCTCGGTTGCCCTGTTTCCTCCGTAATGTTTCTAAGCTCTGTGCCCTTGTCGCTTGCTTGAACCGCTCCATGCGACACCAAAGGACTGCTCGAGTCTGTTTGCGCTGCGGCTCGTTAGGATGCTGCACGGTCCCTGCACGGGAACATGCATCGGCCCGCTGGAGCGAGCCCCGTACCCTCCGGTACATGTTCTGCCGATGCCCCCTCCGAGTTTTGCCTTGCCTACACCAATGTCCGAAGGCGTGCATCGAAGGCGTGAAGGACACAAGCGGGAGGTGTTGCAGAGGGATCTGTTCAGCTGCACCCTTACGGTGGAGTTGCAGTGCCGCTTGCGCTCCCATAGGCACCATCGGCCCCGTAGCGAGCAGACGCGCTGAGCCGCCAGCTCCCATAGATGCCACAGGCACAGCAGTGAGCGCAGCCAGCAGAGCAGCAGAGACCGTCCCAGACCACAGCTCGGTGCTCTAGGTCCCGTAGAAACACTAGGATCACCGCAGAAGCCAGAGCCGACGATCCGGAGCCCTCGGCGTGCAACTTTGGCCAGGGCTGGGAGAGAGCGCCTCCTGCACAGCATCTTCCACCTCGGCTCCTCCCTCCCTAGCGTTGCCCTAATGCAGCTTCCGGGCCGAGCCCTGCAGCAACCTTTGCCACCCGGCCGCACCCCTCCACTTTCCATCTTCCTTAGCCACCGCCAGCATCTTTGGACCGGGAGCAGAGCCTTACTCTGTCCGGGAACGCTACCATGCGTATAGCCAAGCATGGTCGGCCAGCAGGCCAGAGGCAACCGAAGCAGCCAACACCCCAGACAGGATCAAGGCCGCCGCATAGCTGCGTCCACATGAGCAAATTAAGCCCCTGGTTGTGGACTGGATGCGTGTGACGATCTCACTGATACCATTGCAGCAGCAGAGCCGAGCATACAGACCTCGATGGCAAAGGAACTTGCATATCTCAGCCTTGCCTCGGGCATATCAACGGGGCACTTCAGCTTCAAGCCATCACCTGTTTCACCGTTGCCGGCACATGGCGCTGCAATTTCTTTCCCTTTGCTGCGCAGACTGTCCCGACCTTTGGAGCAACACCGGGACATGCCCCGGGCCATGTACACGCTTACACTTACACGTGGGTGCATGGCACGGACTCTACTTCAGCAGTCTTTCGCGAAATGCGCGTCAGGCCTACCGAGCCTGGCTCTGGCTCAGGCCAGGAAGGAGAGTTTCCTCCTTTCTGTTTTTATGGCCAATCGGCCCTTGGCAAACTTGATTTACACGCAGCTCGGCAGGCGTGTGATAAGGAATTGAGGATTTTGAAGGGATTGCAAGGAATTCTCGTCGTCGGCGAAATCCGTGGCAGGATGATGCTGAAGAAGCCCGCCTCGCCTACCATCGCACGATGCTCTCTGGTGCCTTTGGCAAGCGGTTGCCAAACGTGCTTTGCACAAGCGCTATGCCTGGGCAATTCGGCGCCAACCGAAAGTTCCCACAGCCTACGCACTCCCAAAACGCAAGAAGGGCTTCCAGTCAAGAAGACCCATCGTCTACGTCTTTTAGATGCTTTCAGGCGACCATTGCTTGAAGCCGTGGCCCGACTACTATACCGTATTTTGTGCCTTTGCTTTCCTTCTGGCTTTTGCCAAAGGAGATGCGTATGACCTGTTGGCAAAGGGGATGCGTATGACCTGTTGGCACGGGTTCGGAACTTCTTACTTAGAAGGCACCTCAGTGGTTTCTTCACGAGCATCTCCACTGCTCAATTTCAGCAGGCCTGGAACAGGGAGTTCTATCGCCAACGACATGGCTTGGAAATGGACACCGTTTTCACAGTGGATCTCAAGGAACGATAGCAAGTCCTCCGCGCAATCAGAGGCAAACGCAGAAATCGAGCCACACGACAAGTTAAGTTCGCCTTTGGGCTGAAGACATACCCACCATCATTCTCATGCACGTGCCATGCAGCATGTCTACAACCGAGTGTGCCAAGCTCGGGACCTGAGAATGTACTTCTCAGTGGTATCCTGGCAAAGACTCAAGAAGTGCTCCTTTCCCGACGCACAGATGCTCATGGACCTGAGTTATCTGTGGGAGCTCGCAGCCGATCAGCGACTACCCATCAATAATACCTTCGTTTTTTTGATCGAAATTCTGGCGCAGGACTTGATGCAGCACGCAGCTGCAAAACAAAGTGCATGCGCAAATGTCATGTCATGCACTCTTTCATGCGTCATCTTTTTGACTTATTCTCTGTGCATGTAGGGTTCAAGGTGACAGCATCATGGCCTCCCCTTCCAGCAACGAGGCGCCTGCTCTTGCAAGTGAATGCTTGAGAACGCCACGGGGCGGCGCGAGCGCCTCTCCCAAGCACTACTGCAAATCTTGCAGGAAGCAGAGTCCAGCCAAGAAGCCGTGCAGGGAGGCAACACCGACGACTCCAGCATTCCCTCGATGGACAGCTCATCTCGAAGCATGCTAGCCGACTATACTGAGATCACCACCCAGCAGCTTCGCGACCTACACGAAAGACTCCAACGCTTGGAGTCCCACGGTGCACGTGTAATAGGACGTGTGGACTTCTGTTGCTGACAAAACAAGCAACTTGTGCCTTTGTCAGTGTTTCTGCCGGCCTTCTCTTCGCCAGTTTGCTCATGCTCCTGGTGTGCTGGCTCCAGGCTTAAGTGTGCTAGCGCATTGCTTTTCAGTAAAGTAGACCGATGCAAGCCTTGCCCCCAGATGTCATGGAAAGGGTGTGCAGCTGTCTCACCAGTCTTCAGCTTCATATAGGCGTCACCGACTGGGCAACTTGGGCAAGTCGATTCCGGCCCTTCGACTGGGACAAGGCCACGCATATATACAGAACACACTTGCTGCTTACTGAAGAAGCCCTCAAAGAATGGTGTCACAGGATGGGCTTCCATCTCCACCTCCGGATGATCACCGCCAGGTCCTCGTGGACTGTTGCGCAGCAATGTCACCGTCGTGACCTTGCCGTCACTGCCACGCTGGGCAGCATAGCCAAAGCGTGGGAAAGAACCCATGTTGACCCAGGCAAAGAAAACATCAGCATCAACACCGCTGATGTTGCAAAGCTTAGTGGCCGCGTCGACAAGAATTTTGATTGGCACAAGTCATCTGGGCTCGCAAGGATCTACATGGACATTGGGCTTGTTCAGTTCATGAGATCGCTTCGCATTAAAGCACCCATCAACCTGGACTGATTTGCATTGCACAGGACAAAGTGTGCTGTCAGTTCGGAAGTGTGCTGAAATCTGTTTTTTGCATTGTTTTCGCCCGCAGCCGTTTGCCACTTGTGCCATCTGTAACGAGATGGCTGACAGAGAACGCAGTCGCACGCCCCCACCTACCTGAACCCGCCTTCTGGCGCTGGACATGGCGCTCAACGCAAAACCGCGACGGCAGCATTGTGTGGTGGTAGCAATGGTTCGGAGTGACGCGCCTATGCATAAGATCCAAAGTTCGGGAAAACAGACCAGTCAAAGCCGAGGGTTAACAGCCCGAGTGGACCCTCTGAAGCGCCAGCGTAGTCACTCCATGTAGTGGGGAGACGGCTAAATTAGCTTTGCTGCGGGGCACCGCCCGAAAGCCTGCATGCTTTAAGAGCGCCCGATGGCTTCCTGGAAGCACCTCGCTTTGCTGGCCTTTTCGGTCAAAAGGTCCGGCTTGCTGCTGCAGCCCTGGTTCAGGGCATGTGTGTGTGTATGCCTGTGCATGGCGACCGATTCATACTTACTGTCTGTTTAGGACTTTAGGGTAGGACTCGGGTAGGACCGTCGTTTCGTTGCAGCCGTGTTTTCAGGGCATGTGTGTGTGTGCGCACGCCTGTACATTGCGACCGCTGCGAGTGAACTGTCTTTTTAGAGCAGGGGGGTACGGCTCTCTGATGCTACCGTGCCCAACGAACTTGTGCATCAGAGAGGGAAACCAAGCCTGATTAACTTGGTGTACTTGCGCAAAGGCCAGCCCAAAACACCCCAAAGAAGCTGTTGCTACAGTTGGCCAGCCGTGATTGTATGGTTGCCGCAATCTGTCGTCGTTTGGTCCTGCCGGTCGCTCGTCGCAGTCATCCGTGCCGTGCCAGAGTATGTGTAAGCGCGCGCGCGTGCGTGTGTGTGTGTGTGTCTCTGTGTGTGTGTGTGTGTGTCTGTGTCGGTGTCTACGTGTATCTCTGTGTGTGTGTGTGCGTGCGTGTTGGTGGTCTTCATCATCTTTTATGTTTTCATCGTGGTTGGTGCGTTGTATCTAATTATGTGTTCTTAGTACATGTGCCGGTTATCCCACAGCCTTGTGACATCTTTTTCTGTTGACATTTTACGTTAACGGATTTTAGAATTTTTTAATCAAATTTCTCAACATTTTTTGAGGCTTCGTCTCATTTTTAAAATGTATTGTCGTAAATACCATTATTTATCTGCTTTTTGTTTTGATAGAGGTTTTGATTTGGCATATGTTGCACGTGTTTTGTTTTTATGTGTCCTCGTTTGTCAAATGCTGTTTGAACTTATACTTTGTGTTGTCCAACTTTGTCTTCATACGTCTTCGCTTGTCTTCCACACGGTCTTTAGACCCACATGTTGTTAAAGTTTATGCGCCTGTGGTGTGAAAACTTTGCAGATGCCAATCCCGACTGAGAAAAAATGGTTGTTCATCAAAACAGGGTAGGCGCAGAGTCAGAGCTAGGAACGTGACATGCCAGCCCCCAGCCTGTCCAGTTCTTGTGCTCGCATGATGTTGTGTGGCATGGGTGCATTGCGGCTGCATTGGAAAGAGCCATCAGGTCGACTACCTGATCATCGTCGCGAGCTTCAGATCAGCTTGGGCCCGTCACCCACCATGCAGCCCAACATCTCCACGGAAGATACGCCAATACATCTTTCAGACCTGGAGGCCTTCCTTTCGGTCTTTCCGTGGTCAGTCTATAAGTCATCTTGTTACAGCCCGATGGCCGCATCAGGTTTGCCGAGGCAACTTCCGCAATGTATGATGGACATGCACCTAGTCATTGCGAGGCATTTTCAGCGCTGCCACGAGCACAGTCTGTCACTTGGACGCATCTTTCGACCAATGATCCCTCTCTCGAACTGACGAAGTGGAAGTGTAAGCCGAGATATCGAACCTGTTGCCGCCAGATGTTTCAAAGTCGTGTTCGGATGCCCGGAGCGTTCACCAAGAAAACTTCAGCCTAAGCCCACACCACACGAATTTTGGGATTGGGTTGGGGGCCTTTGAAGCTTTGAAAAAAGAAAACCGCAAGACTTGGTTTGGAGAGTCCAAAGACGACCTGAAGCCGGGCCCTCGGCCAGGCCGTGAGCAAGAGCCACTCGGAGGGCTCCTCGGCTCCGAGAACGAGGGGGGTAAAAGGGAATGTCAGCGTCTGTGCACCCACGCTTCACCTGCTTTGCAAAGCTTCGGGATCCCACTTCTAACGCGAGGCGCCTGATTTCTGGATTTCGCTCAGACCCATGTTGACACAGACTCTGGTCAGACGCCATTCCAGTGACTGCGACGGAGTCGGTCTCGCAGGCTCCAACATCACTGATGGCTCTGTTGCTTCGGACGCTTCCGATGTGGCCATGTCAGGCATGGAGTTGTCTACGCATGTATAGCCTGTCTAGCGAACAGAGTTGCAGTTTGCCAACGCAGAAGTTACCTCTGTGACCACGTCTCGTTTTGATTCGCACCACGACACTAGCATTCCACTCGGAGTACAGACGGTTGCTGCATTGAGATGGTTTTTTGCTTCGTCAGAAATCTCCGCCGCCTGGTCGGCAGAGAATTCGACCACCGGCGTCGGGGTGGACGAAAGCAGGGCCGCTCGGTTAGCATTGCTGACAAGTGCCGCAACCTTTGCTGCATCTTAGAGAGAGTAGCATAGAGAAACGGGTCAGGGTCTAAGTCAACCCGCTTCCGACACCGAGGACACGAAGCGCACCAAGGACACAAAAGACTCCTCGGGCAGCAGAAAGAAGAAGAAAAAGAAGCACCGTACCACAAACTGCCAGAACGAAACGGTCGCAATCATCTTGAGGGAGTCCTCTCAAGGCAAGCTGAAGCGGTCGAGCGTTGATATTTGCGTGGAGTCGGTCGCTCGTTATCTGGACCACGTGGCCGGGGCTCTCGTCCTGCTGAATTCAGTTTTGCTTATGCTGCAGCTGGAGATGGAGGGTCGCCACATCGCCCACAGTCTGGGACTTCACGCCGAACGCCAGAATTTCGATGGCATACTGCCAACATTCCAGGTGATGGACAGCGTCTTCGTGTTTATTTTCCTAGCAGAGCTCCTCATTCGCATTGTCCTGGAAAGGTGGAAGTTTGTCAAGGCCACATGCAGAGGGTTGGGGCTGCAGGGGTTCCTGGAGTGCTGTGATTGCTTGAGTGTTGGAGGACATTGCAAACTGGCTGGACTTCATCCTGGTTGCCGGCGGACTGGTGGACATGACTCTGCAGCTTGCTCGCACCAAAGTCCGTAGCGGCATAGCCGCTACTGGACGCAGCGGAAAACCAGCAAAGGACGTTGGCTCCATCCGCTGCTCCAGGAGATCAGGACATGGTGCCTTGTCTGCAGCTTTGGGCAGGGCGCACAGCTGCATCGAAGCGTACAGCCTGCATAGTCCCGTGACCTTGACCCGATCAGCCTTCTGCAAGTTGTTTGGCTGGCAGGTGACTTTGCGGTTCGTCTCGGCATTGAAAGCTTTCCGTGCCATTCGCATGGTGAGGCCAGCAGGTCTCAAGTATCCATGTGTCGAGCACGGGAGTATCCTAGCCAGAGCAGAGCAGAGGAGAGAGAGAAATCCCTTGCTGTGTTGTTGCCCGAGGGGCCACTAGCAACTTTGCCTCCTCTGTTCAGCTTCATTCCGGCTCGTTTGCGCCAGGAGCTTCAGATTCTCACCGGGCCTTCGCATGCTCGTCAAGGCTTGTATGGACAACACTTGTTACAGACAAAGTCGATAGAACATCAGAGGAAGCTCATTGTGGAGGGAAGCAAGAACAGTTGTTAAGCTTGCCGGTTGGTTGGTTGTCCGTCGAAGGACGGTGAAATTTTCCGGCTACAGCGGAATTGCTTAGACGGCCTGGCTTGATAACTAAGATACTCGTTAGGGCACGGATATGGGGTTGAGGATGGGGAGTGGGCTCACGTCTTTTCTCATTGCGGGAGGTCTTGCAGCGACGGAACTTTCGAGTGTTAAGTAGCTTCGTCATACTCACGGGAGTTTCAAAGAGGCGAGGATCGCGGTTGTCGCAAGCTTTATAGGACCGAATGTTAACCTCATAGTAATAACCCCCCCCCCCCTTGATTGATTTCCGGGCCAGGCAGGGGAGGATTGATTATTGAGTGGGCGGGGGGTCAGTCGTCGTAGTACAGTACAGTATTACTACAACGGCACAGTAATGCAGTAGAGCCTGCTTCTTCGGGCAGCCAAGGCAAGTTTTGCTCTGTTTGCAATGCTGGAAGGGTCACGGTTTGTCTCTCTCCCTCTCTCTATCTGCATACTGGAGCGGTGGTAGTAATTCCTTGGCTTCTAAAGCTTGCTGTCCTTTTGAATCCAAAACTTCCCCAAGGAAGGGTTTGGCTTCTAAAACTTGCTTTCTTTTCATGGCTTCTGTAGGCACCACCAGAAGCCCCCCCCTCCCCCGAGAGGAGTTTATAATTGAGGGGGGTTTATATTTCGGAAGAACGGCTTCTGTTAGTACTCCATCAGCAGGGATTGATTTTTTGCCGCCGGAATAAGGAATTGTATTAAAGAAGGCATGAAATCTGAGATCCATTAAATCTGCGGTTTTGCAGTCCCGTGGCTTGCAAAAGCACAGCTTTCCGAATCTGCAGTGCTCGCAGTTTCTCTGTCTGCTATGCTGGAAGGGTCGCAGTAATTACAGTTAGTTTGCCTTTCTCTGCGATACTGGAGCGGTCGTAGTAATTGCAGTCTCTCTCTTTCTGCAATATTAAAGCAGTCGTAGTAATTGCAGGTTCTCTTTTTTTTTGCAATATTGGAGCAGATTCCCACAAAGCTTAGCAACCGACATCACGAAGCTTTCAAAAAAAGTGAGGTTTAGGCTAAAACAGCCGAACTCCAGAAGCGCGGCTGTGGTCGTTTTCCGCAAGTCGCGAAGACTCGGGTGTTGTTGTCGTTGTTGTTTGGTGCTCGGGTCTTGGGTTCTGGGTTTGCTCTGTTTTGGTCCTCTGTTTACTGCGACTTGACTGACGTCACTGTAGCACACTGCCAGCACACGGTTGTTTGGGTAAACACTTGCTCCACGTTTCGCTAGCCGTTCTACTTTGAGTGGTGCTTGTGCAAAGCAGAAAAGTTCTTTGGCTACCTGGGGAACAGCACCAGGTCTCCCGGGTGTAGTTCCTCTCCTGTGACTGTCGGTTGTAGTAGTACCGCACGTTTCAGCTTTTGATCCCCTTGCACTCTAAAGTAGGCGGGCCGCGCTGCCATGCGAATGGCGTGTTCTCGTCCTCGTTCTAGATCATGGGTGATGAGCTGCTCCGACTGCTCCCCATTTCTCTCATCCGACAGCTCTCCGGGCACGTAGGGATCGCGAGCAGGCTCTCTTCCTTTTTGGCCTTCCAAACTCCTCCATGCGGTTCAGTGGGACCCAGCTGCCAATGCGCCTGGCCCGCGACCAGGTACTATAGCGTGCCTTGCCAGCTTAGAGTCCGGATTCCAGATCCAAATTAAGCCAAGGTGCCGGGGCCGTCGAAGGTTCGAGACCAAAAGTCGCAAAAGGATCCCCTCAATTGGGGGTGGGGACTTCAGACCCCGCTCTGGGCACAAATTTGGCAGAGGGTCTGAGGTGCTGCCTGGAGCAGTCCCGGCCCTTGCAAGGGTCGATCCAGATCCCCCTTAAAATATAGTATTGTCAAGAAAGTTCGCTGCTCTTTGGGGGGAAGGGGGGGGGGGGTTGAAAAATGAAAATTCATTTACTGACCCCTACGTGCTCCGCATGCTGTCAGACACAACAAATCAAGGATGTGGTCTGACCCAGAAGCGCTAAACCCATAAACCAAGACTCGCCCAGAAACTCCAAACCCAGAACCTCTGAACCCAGAAACCCGAAAGCCAGAAACATCCAGAAACCCTGAATTCAGGAACTCCAAAACCCGGAAACCCTAAACCCAGAAATCCCAAACCTTGAAACCAGAAATCCCAAACCCAGGAGCCCTAAACAGAAATATCCAGAAACTCTAAACCCAGAAGCCTTGAACCCAGAAACCCTGAAGCCAGAAAGCCTACAGCCAGAAACATCCAGAAACCCTGAACTGAGATCTTTTTAAACCCAGAAACGCAGACACCCCAAACCCCAGAAATCCCAAACCCAGAAGCTCTAAACCCTAAATGTTGAAACATCCAGAAACTCTAAACCCAGAAGCCTTGAAGCCAGAACCCTTCAACCCAAAAACCCCAAACGCTTGAAGCCAGAAGCCTCAAACCAGAAACCTGAACACAGAAACACAGAAGCCCCAAACCCGCAATCCTCTACATCGTAGACCAAAGTAGAAGTCTTAACCCCACAACAAAACCTATACCCCCGAACCTCTATACTTTCCAAGCCCGATAGCGCCAATCCGAGACCGAATCGCATCCGCGAAGCTGCGCTCGTCATTTAGGGGGGAGGGGCATTTAAAGTGTTTGGGCGTTGCCTCGAAGAAGGACCCTGTGGACCTCGGAGGGAGCAGCGAGTACTCCGGCGACCCGTTCCCCCCCCCCAATCGCGTCCCGGCTGCTGTGCCTCCACCTGCTACTACTGCGCCTCCGGCTGCGGCTACGCGAGCAGCAACTACTGCTACGGCTGCGGTTGCGGCTGCTGCTACTAACTACTGCTTCTACGCCGTAAGCCTAAACCCTTGAACACGGAAACCACCCAGAAACCGAGAAACCCCAAACCCTTGGACCCAGAAATCCGAAACCCAGAAGCGGAAAAAGACTGTAAACCCAGAAGCGTCCAAAAACTCCAATCACAGAAGCCCTCAACCCAGAACCTCTGAACCCAGAACCCCCGAACCCAGAAACCCTAAACCCTTGAAGCCAGAACCCGAAATCCAAAAACCATTCAGAAACCCTGAATTCAGAAACTCCAAAACCTACAAACCCTAAACCCAGAAATCCCAAACCTTGAACCCAGAAATCCGAAACCCAAGAGCACTAAACTGAAACATCCGAAAACTCTAAACCCAGAAGCCATGAACCATGCAGTGATTTGTGATGTTCCATTGCTTTCTGGATCTGTGGTGTTCCAATGCTTTCTATCACCATCGTTTAGAAGGCGAGATGCCTGCAGATTGGCATAAATTTCAAGCAAGCGACGCGAACGGCGCACATGACATTACTGGGAGAATGAACGACAGATCCTCAAGCACGAATCTAGACGTTGCCAGGAAAATATTTTCATTTACTGCCCCCCCGCTCACCCCACGGCAGGCTGTCCCAACTTTCACCTGCCAACCCCCTCCCTCCAGATAGAGAGAACCTTGATGGGATCTCTTGAGGTCCGAACTGTGTTTTGGGTGTCGGGTCTGGATGGGGCCCGGCGTTGTGAACCGCGAGACTCGGAAACAAGCTGTGTCCCATGGCCGCGGTACTGTGGCCTCGAAGGGGGCCTGCGATGTGGTAGGAGGTGCCGTGGTCGTAGATGGACATTCGGTAGAGTGGCTGGGCGTGCAATTCCGCCAATGCCGCCCCGGCTGCATCGTTGGCACGTCTCACATATTGTAGCCTCTTTGAGGCCTGGATGACCTCAGGCCGCGCTCCTGCCAAACGAAGGTGTCGTGACAAATCGGCCTGGGAAGGATGGCCGAGGTTAGCATCGAACGTTTCAAAGCAGAGCTCACTTCGGTCTTATCTTCGGCTCACCTGGAAATCCTGAAGCTCCAGGCGTGCATCGTCCTGTCCGTCACCTCCTTGTCGGCTTCCACTGGCCGTGGTCACGTAGGAGATCATGGTCTAGTCATTGACCGTCATCGAACTGCTTCGCCAGCCCTCGCGTCGGGGCATCAGACAGGGTGGCCCCCAACGACGACTCCCAGAAATCATGGTTTTCTGGTGCTTCAACGATCACCCGCCCCTTGACCCTCGTCTGCTCCTAGATATACTGGGTCACTTTGTCGTGGTGGTGGGTGACTGTGGATTCAGAGGGTGGCCGGCAATTGAGATCCTTGATGAGCTCCATGGCGTAGTCCCGTCCCTTTCGGTGGTTGAGGAGATCGGTGTCGATGGAGTCGGTAGTGTAGTGATCGGTAACCTCGACAGTCTTGTTGACTCCTTAGTGCAATTGCCTCGACGGGGCCGGGCGGAGGTAGGCGCGTGCTGTTGTAGTTGGCCGCCGCAAGGATGGTACAGGTAGGCAAAGTGCTGATGCACTTGGCGCTTGGCCGTCTTTTGGAGGAACTCGCGAGCACTCCTTCTCGGCGGGCCTTGCCCTTCTTCCGCGTGCCATTTCCACTGTCTCGCTGGAGTGGTGGTGTCCGACGTCTGTCGGGTAGCCCAGAACCAATCCGTTGTAGTAGATCACGTTCGCGTCGTGCCTACGCACGGGAAGCAAAACAAAGTGAGGGCACCAACCTGTCCCACTCCAGGGCTGGGTCGCATGTTGGTCCTCCGGGTCCTCCTGAATGCGGAGGAGCACCCCTGGTTTCATCTTGCCCTTGGCGTCCTCCTTCCACACTGCGGTATCGTCAGTAGACTCGCCATATAGTTCTCCCTGGCCACCCACAACTCTCCACCCACGAAGTTGTCGAAGCTGGTCGTCTGGTTCAGGTAGCCGGGGAGGTTGCACTGTGGTTGTCGGCATCATTGAGGTACCTGCAGAAGCTTGGAGGCTCCACGATTCAGCTTTCCTTCTGCTTCTTGGCCCTCTCCTTGCCCAGCACGCTGAGTAGTTCCGGTGCAGTCCACTGAGGGCGGATCGGCACCCCTTCCTCCACGAGCTCCGGCTTCTTCAGCGACGCGATCGCGGGCTGCTTCGGCGGTGTCGGCAGGTGCGAGGCCATCACGAATTGAAGGGCTCGCCTCTAACATAGGTGACATAGGCAGAGGGCGCCTAGCGAAGGAAGTCCTTCCGACCCAGGCCACGGAGTAGCAGCTCTCATCAGCCGAGTCAATCCACAATTCGTGAACACGTGAGAAGCTCTTATGGGTGTTACGCGAATAACCAACGCTTTCCCGAACTCTTCCAAGCTGTTGCGTTGCAGTCCACTTCTGCGGGTTTCTCCTTTGCAGCCCGCGCAAAAGGAGCGGGCCTTCATCTGCTTCAAGCGCTCAGCAGCAATCTGCTGGAGGGCCTGGGGATCCGTACCGCGATTCCTCTGGTTGTCGCGCTACTTCTGCTTGGCCGTCTCATGAGACATAAACGTCGTGAAGAGCTCCTCGGCAATGTGCTCGGGGATCGTTTCCTCGACCTCATCCGTGATCCCGAAGTCGCCCGCCGGAGTGTCCTCGAAATCCAGGGCATCGGCCATATGGGCCGTCTGAACTTTGTCGTCTGGTCCATAGTTTTGTCACGCTCGTAGACTCTCAGGGTTTTCGCAGAGCACGGTCCTGGATAATCGCTGCCTGTTGCAACTTCCTCAGGTCGTAGACATTGCCCAGCGGAGGCCAAGAGGTTAAGCTCTGAAGGCTCTTCAAGATTCATCCTGTCGATGAACACCCAAGCTTGGGCAATGTTCGGCAGGGAGCATCCGCACTCCTCCAATCTGGCCTGGGCCCCGACACAGTGTCGGATGCTCTGATCCGGCTTCTTTCGCAACTTTCTGAAGAAGTCTGACAACGCCTTGCCCACCTGAGTGACCTGGACGTGAGAGTAGCGCTCCTTGATCCACTCCACCAGGTGAGCCACGCCATTGCCGGAACTCAAGAGATCCAAATCAAGCCGCTCCGATTCAGTCCAGGCCTTACATGAAAGGTTCTGATAAAGAACCAGTCCTTGGCGGCTTGGACTGATCCGTGTCATCTTCTGCCAGGCAGCCACCTGACCTAGGTAGGATCTTGCCGTATCCCAGTTCTTCGCCATCATCTCCGTTTCCGCCGTTGAACCTGGGGACGACCATTTGTTCCCAGGGTCCACGTCCTGATTCTTCGCCACCGTCACCTCCGGCACGTGCTGCTGCTGAGGTAGTAGCCGCCGGCGCAGAGTGGTAGTAGCCCTGAGACAATGATGGCCTTCCGGTCACGGTCGTGCTTCTCTCGAACGTACTGACAGGCACAGAACCATCATCGTTCTTGTCATCGACGACCTCATGCGCGGCGTCGCCGCCAGAGCCAGTGGAGGCGATTCCCCAAGTGCCTTCCAGCTCCAGCTCCCATTTCGTGTCCACGCGTCTCCCCCGCTCGGTTGCTTGTAGGCTCGAGTCTTCTCCCACTGAATGATCCCACTTGCTCGGTTGTGCAGCCAGGTAGTGAGTCCAAGGATCCGAAGGCGTCGTCGTAGAACGCCCAGAGCCCTGGGCAAACGGAGTTGGCAGCTCTGCTGTATCCGGGGGACTGTAGTCCGGCGTCTACTGGCCACCGGGAGTGTTCCATGAAGTTTGTTTGTACATGCTCTTGGGCTTCGGGACAGCCATGGCAAACTAGCGTAACGGGCGCAGGAGACTACCTGGAGCACACCTGCTCCGCTACCAATCAGAAACAGCCGAACTCCGGAGCCGCGCCTGTGGCCATTTTCCACAAGTCGCGAAGACTCTTGTGCCTCAAAGGGCTCGGCGGGTGTCCTGATGCCGTTCTCCTTCCGATTCGGATTTAGGGTGTCGGGTTTTATAATTGAGGGGGGGGTGATATCTGAGTTCAGGGGTCGGGTTTTATAATGCGGGGTTGTTATAATTATGATGTCAGCATTACGTTTGGAATATTTTCTGATCTTATTGCCCTTGTGCCCGGGCAATGAAGTAGCCTTGGACAATGTAATCGAATCAAACGCAAGCATCAAAGGGGACGGAGGTATGTTTTAGAGAACGAGATGGTTTTTCGGGACAGACGTCAACCTTAAGGCCCCAAAGTGTTAGCACAGCTTCGGATCGACCCAAGAGCAAGTCCCTGCTCCCAATCCACATGCAGGCCTGCCAGTGCTGTTTACCCTCATTGTGCTGGTCCATGCTCCTCCTGGCTGTTTTCATGTGCTCCTCGACCATTCATTCAGTCAAGGTGGTGGCCCCTAGGCAGAAGTGCGTATTCATGTGTTTGCCATCGTTTCTTTCCAGACTGAGGTATGGGCGCTTTGATTTTGGGCAACTTACTGCAGGATTTCATCAAAGACGAAACCAGATTGCTGGAGGATCGCTTGTGGGTCTGGAATCGCTATGGCACCACATACCGTGCTTTTTATACCCTTTATGAAATAACATTTGCGGGGTGCCTGGGCAGCCCTTCTGCAAAATTGTTCGGTGCTATCTCAAAGTAGGTCGACCTTAGTTTACACTACACATCCCTCAACTGAGGAACTGGCCTTCGAACGTAAGGCCGATCCTCGAGAAGGTGAGTCACGCCTATGTGATATTCTACTTCCTGTACGTCACAATTATAGTTTTCGCTGTGATCCGCGTGATATCGGCCATCTTTCTCAAGGACACCTTGGACGAGGCCGAATTGATCTAGAAGAAAAATTGCTCATGAGTTCGTCAAGTTGCAAGGGCCAGAGGGAGTACAGTAAAGCCGCAGCATTTCCTGCATTCCCAGCATGCCTTGCCTGATTTCAGAAGCGTGTCCCTCATGAATCCAGAGTCGAAAGCGTTTTCTGTGAGTGACGAGTCAATGGTTGAATTTCCAAGCAGGTGGCAACGCTTGCACTTGTTTGTTCCAAGCGCTTGCCCTTACAGTCTTGTACATTGGCTTGGTCCCGGCTCGGCAGTGTTAGTCTTGTCAATTTGTCCCAGCGGGTCAATCTTTCTGGACCTTCAAGCTTAGCTGGGGCTTGTAGGGATTTAGTCTTACTGAATGTACGTACAGTGCCAATTATATACCCTTCTTTGTTCTTGTAGAGCCTTTCCTGCCAGCACCTGTCAGCCTGGATAAGGCGAACAATGATGCACAGCACTTGGTGCTCGATAGGCTTCGAAAACGAGAAGCGTACGTGGAGAGGCGTGCATCCCGAGCTCCGTTTGCTTGGCTTTCGAGAACTCGATGGAATGACTGGCTACCGTGCCATGTTTTCCCGTGCCATGTTTTGATGTCATAAAAAGGATCCTGCCATTTCTGCTACGGAGGGATTCGCGCATGTGTTGTGGAGGCTGGAAGGTTTGTTCAATGCCATCATTGATGATGAAGGCCGAGAAGCAGGTGCCCTGCTTGCCTTGTGCCCCAAGTTCAGAACAACAAAACAACAAACAAAAGCTGGTGCTGTTTGTTGGCATGCGACCCGTACGTTAAGCGATCAATAAAACGTAGACGGCGGCTCAAAGGTGCCTCCTCACCTGTCCCTGCGTTTCCTGCGTTCAGCCGTTCACCCAACTTATCGCCCTAAACCCTCCTTCAAATCCTTTGGCAGCGAAGCCAACCTAGTCCAGCCGGATGGTACCGTTTTCTGCTATATATACCAAGACCTTGTCATTGTGCTTCAGAGCAAGAACCTTTTTTGAGGCATCCTCACGGAGAAGCGACTTGCAGAGATTCTCGCGAACCCGACACTTGCCCACCAGCCGACATGTCACAAGCTGGTGTTCCGGAGCACAGCAATACTGTTCCGCAGGATTCCACTTTGGAGCAGGGTCATGTGTCATGTTGCCGCAGTGTCTCCGGGTAGCATTATGGACTTGGGTTCACGGGGACAGACCGCGAAGTTTCTGCTTGCTGAAGCTGGCTAATTTTGTTTTTGTGCATCGCTACGATTCGAATCTCCTAACGATACAGGCCAGAGCCCAAGACAGCCACCAAACTCCTTGAGTGCAATCCTTGCTGTCCGTCGTGACTTCAACGCCCAGGAGGGTGAAGGCTTACTTCTCCACGCTGGAGATTGACGTTCAAGAACCTTGGGCGGCAAGATGTTGCAAGGTTTCAGTTGAGGGTAGTCCGGCAACGGACAGAAGTGACAGAAGGGTATCGCAGAGGCAACGCTTTCACTATTCAAGTGTGCCTCCACTAGGGAAAAGCAGTGTGGCAACCCAAGCCACTCTGGCTCTCCAAGGAGGGTGCCGCTTTGTTCCACCTTCTGGACAACGGCCACGGAGAGGTGCCCTTGCCTGCCTTTGAAACATTCCAAACCTCCAGGTGCTGTGGCTTGCAAGTCTTGCATGCCAGAGCCTGTTCATCGGCCTTACTGGGGTCAGTTTCTTCTATGTGAGGGTGCCAGGCCACTTCTTTCAGGCCTTCCTCCCTCATTATGCGGATGATGAGGGTCATAGTGATGATCAAGATGTGGAACTATCGACATCGTTTAGTTCTTGGACTTTTCCCGGTGCTTGATACCATCGGGCTTACAACCTGGGTGTCTTTTCGGCGGCTCCGATGTGGTCGACGCCTGCTCCTAAACAAGGCACGCGCAGGAGGAACTTGCACGGAAGGACAGCATCAGTAGTTGGAAGGTTGGTAAAGGCTATACGACCGCCGCGCCCAAAAGAAAAGTTAGTGTTTATACATGCGGATCAAACAGCTGTCATTAAAAGCTTTTATGCGTGCAGGCGGCCGGTGTCCAAGGCCGAAGGACCTATGCGGTAGGCTCTGCCGATGGCAGAATAATACCGAACACGATTCTCAATCGGTCAAGCCAAAGACGCAAGGGAATCCCAGTCGAGAAGAATGCTGTGGTATGGGTGCCCGACGAGTTTTCCGATTCTTGCCAGCCTGGAATGCTGACACGTGGAGACACAACGTGTTGGGTGCGGGGGCACAAAGCTGGGCACAAAGCTCACAAGACCGCTCAACTCCTGTCGTGCAGCCGGAGTATTTTTGCAGCCAGAACGACAATCCAGCCCCGAGGCACACGAAAGACAGAAGCGAAAGCCCTTGCGTTGGCCATGCTCTTCTGCAAGCACAAGCTTCTGAGCCGATTGCAATCAACGCCCCAAGCAAAAGCAAGATAAAGGACCAGACCCCCCGCTCTGTATGTAAAAAGGATCCCGACATAAACGTCAGGGCATGCTAGATTTGCATCAAGACCTGCAAGAAGGGCTGAGTCCCGGATATACATGTGGGCTGTTAGGTCCTTCAAACGACATACATTGGCGACCAGCAGCTTGTAGACTAGATAGCACTGCAGGAAAGATGGCAGAAACCTTCGTACAGCTCCAGGAAGCACGGTGCAAAAACAGGCAAGCCCTGCAAAATGTCGTGTAAAGCTCACCTCGGCAAATCCAAAATGCTGCGTGCATACGGCTCACAGCATCGTCTAACAGACGCTATATGACTGATTTGTCAAACAACACCCACAAGCCGCAAACACATGACCAACCACTCCCCAACTGTCGAAAGGGTACTCTGCAGCTCCCCTGTGATAGGTTACTCGATCTGAGAACTAGAGCACTGCACTCGCATACATTTTCCGAAGACAGGAGGTCAACAATTGAAATTTCAACCCTTAAATCACAGGTCACACTGGATGACTTCATCAGCGGCATCATGAGCCACTTGTATACCGTATGTCGGGGTCCTTCTCTTAGCTATTTAGGACTTTGTCTTGGGGTCCTTTTGCCCCTGGAATTCTCACAGGGTGGACAGCTGCCCGCTTGACTTTGACGAAGGTCTCGAGAACGCTTTTGAAGATTGGATTTGTAGGGAGAGTGCATTTCCAGCTTCAGGATGTAAGGGCGCCGCCCGAGCAATCGACACCTTTGCGCTTCAGAATGATGTCAAGCAGCATCTTGGACTCATGAATGCATGCATTGACTTGTAATCCGTGGATTTAAGGTGGATTAGTCACTCAACATTTCATGGCGTCATCTTATTTCAATCTGAGAGGCTGGCTCGGAGTGTTGGGCTAGGCCCGGGGTCGCCAATTCTCCGGAAAAGCTTTGGAAACCCCCTGCGACAACAGCGCACTCTGTTGGCATTTGCTCGCAACCCTTCAGGCTCTGGAAGTCTTGTCGGATTGCTTCTGGGGCATGCATCGCCAGGACTTGCATGATCTTGTATGCACTGTCGCAGCAGAGCCTCAATCGAGTTCGAAGCTGAAGACGTTGGGCCTGAAGCACCCTGCGGCGATGAGTTCTTTGGGCAAGGCAAGCGTTCTAACATTTGGTGTTGACACCCTGGGTATACGCCCAGCTTGTTGAACGACAGGAACGCTGCACAGAGCGGGGGCAAACGTGAGTGACTGCAGTGTCACACGAGGATGTCTGCTTCGGTGCTTCTCTGATGGGTGCTGGATCATGCGCACTGGTCGGTGGAATTGTGATTCGGGAAACCGAGGCATGCGTACCTCTGCTACTGTAGGCCTATCTTCCATATCAGACTGGCCAACCTGCGACGTCGATCGAGTTTCACATTCGTGCCTTGTTCGTTACGTTGCCCGCGCTACCTTCCAGCCTCCTCGCTGCCATCGTCGTCCTGGCCGTCGTCTTCTCTGAATTTGACGAGCCACCGAAGTAGGGACGTGCACGGACGAGCGAGCATGGCTAACACCCACGTCTTCCTTATACATATAAGCAGGCTGAAATGGTTGCCTTGCCAGGTTTTTCGTACAGTCTCATGTCAAGAGTCAAGGAGCATAGTAAGGCGAGTAGAGGGCCGCTTGATTGAGAGGTCGAACGTTGGAAGATTTCGGAAGCTGATCCTGCAGGCGGCGAGCGTGCGTAGCTGCGAAGCTAAGGTTGGATGCAAAACTGCAGAAGCTGCTGACTCAACTGATGTCGAACCAAATTGTCGTAGCCAAGGGCGATTTGTGACATGTCCTGCGTCGGAAAAACAGCATGTTGCACTGCACCGCTACGGGCCGAGGGCAGCTCAATGAGCTGATTGCAAGCTTGCCACCAAGCCCAGCATTGATCTGCAGGGTGAGCAGCTGTGGAGGGTTCGCTACCAGGCCTGGCGTTAACTAATTGGTGCCCAGAAGCATATCGTAAAGATCCGCAAAGAGCACATAGCATTGAAGCCGAACCGGCCTGTCATAGTCATAGGCAGCATGGCTCGGCTCTTCCAGGTTTGAATGTGCTCGCTTTTTCACAAGTGACGCCCTGATGCCTTCCTTGCATCACATCGATCTGTCGTGAGCATAGGCAGCAGGGGCAGCTTCGGGGCTTCCGAAGGCAGCTTTCCACGGGCTCGGGTGCTGGCGAACGTAATGCAGTAATGCTTCAACTCCGCCCTGATTTGCTAAGAGTTTGAGAATATGACATTAAGCTTGGTGGTGCTGGCCGTTCAGACCCCGGTTTTCTCCAGGTCCGGACGCCTGTGCGTCCAAACCCTCAGGAGCAGGAGTTTGATCCTCTCCGGACGTGCTGACCTCAGCTTTCGTCGATGATCTCGGGACATAGCAGACTCAACATCTATAAGCCCAGACCCAAGCTTGCCCAGCCTGCAGATGAGAGGCTCACAAACTGGATCAATGGTGTGGACGAAGACATTCGGGATGGTGGCGCAACACCTGCCGCCGCCTTTGCATAAGCAGGAGTGCGCAGTGCTCATGCTGACGACACAGGTTTGACTTTCCCCGCTCTCCCTCGCGATGCGATGTTGAAGTAGTTGCTACTGCTTTCAGACGGCCCGATGACACACGGCCCCAAGCACTTGCCGAAATTCACGGTTGGGAAACCCATCGTGGCATTTAAGAAAACATGAACCTTGGGGCATCCACAGGTGGGCCCAGTCTTCAAGCGATCCCCAGATGCTTGGCTCAGGTGTCGATGGGATGTGTCAACTGAGCTCCAAGCATGCGGACGTGTGCCATGCGCCGTCGAGGACCTCGGCCACGAATGTTATACTATTCTTGCACATCCTGTGTCTTTTCAGTTTCTTCACGATATACTGATATACTATCTGGAAGTGCCGCTGCAGACACTGTGCAAGTCTGTTACATGCCGGTGGTTGGCATCATGCTGCAAAATGCTTGCTCTCTGCACAACCAGTTCAGGCTCGTGAGCCCAAGATTCATGTACTATCAACCGGCCCAAGGGCCGGTTGATGTTTTCGTCTCACCAGCGCAGACCGTCGTGATGACGAAACCAAACTGATTCAACTCTATCAATTCCAAGGCACAGACCTCATGAGAGAATCAGGCAGAAAGTGCCTGTAACCCTAGAAGTATTGGTGTCCTTGACAACAGCTTCTTCAGCTTCGCAGATGTTTAAAACCTTGCTTTAGTTCAACCATCGCAATATTGCATGTTGCAGAGACAAGATGGGTGAGTCAGTGCCTGTTCTCTGCGACTTACATTGCCACAAGTTACCATCAATGAAGGCATCGGCATATATGTGACAAAATTCCAGATAGTTCTCGCTTTGGCCGTCTGCAGTCGCTTGATTCTCTTCGGACCAAAGGGTCCGAAGCTGGCAGGTCTCAGGCTCGCAGAGCAGAGCTCGCAGAGCAGAGCTCAGCAGGACCCGTCTAAATCATTCTAAATTTAGCTTGGATCAGCCAGCTTTCGTGATGTGCCGATACGGCGACTCGAATTCAACTGGCAGGTGGGCTGCTTCTATCCATGGAGCAAACCAGTGGACAACAGATGCAGGACATCAAAAGCCCGCGTCTGCGAAACATCGAAGTCGGAACAGAGTGGGATGCATATGGATCGGACCTTCACCGCAGCGTTATTGCCTCATTAGAGCCAAGTGAACATCAAGTCGGCTCAACTGCAAGAGCTGCCGTGAAAACCGATGTTGTCAACGAGTGTTGGGCCCCGTGAGGATAGGGTAGCCTGCGCACCTGGTTCGGACCGGCATTCTGCCGTGCAGCTTCACATCCTAACCTAGATGGGCTCTCCAGTCCATTAAGCAAGGTGCGACTCGGTGCGAACAAAGCCATGATGCCTCCTGCGGAAGATCCACCGGCCAGGGCGAGCTGGGTCGACAGGACAGGAATCGAACACCTGCGCAGGTTGTGGTCCAACGCAAAGAATGGAACCTCCTGTTCTCTCGACAAACAGTCTCGGATTTTGCAACAGCTCTAAGAGAGACAGCGAACTTCTTTCGGTGGAGAAGGTTTGACGAAGTGCCTCGTCCTTAGTCTTATTTGGGGGTTTGAGCCTGCGCCTGCACGGCAGGCAGCTGCTGCGAGAGCTGCCCAACGAATGGCGTGTTGCCTACCTGTTCTTTGCACTGGCGCTGATGCTCGTGCTAGGTACAGGCAAGACTCCGCATCAGCAAGCGAAAGCATCCGGTGAACGGTGAAAGAACGATGTTTCAAGTCTTTGTAATGTGCCTGGCGATTTTGCTGGTTAGTCTGTTTTGTATTTCGTGCAGAAGGCATGCAGCAGGAGCCTGTCTGGGGCGATGCGACCATCCGTACTTCCCACACCTTTCCTCGTAGCGAGCCGCAGACGTTTCAACTGCGGCGGATGCTGCAGGTCTGATGATCAATCCAGCGACCATTTCCACCTTTGTGGACTCTGTGCCTTCGATGGAGTTTGACAGATTCTGCGAGTTGGAGCACGAAAGTCTGAAAGAAATCTGCATGAAGTCCTAAGCGGGGCTCACGTAGCTGGGAGCGGCTGGGAGCTGTGCACGCTGTGCTTGCGCAGACGAGGTGGGCGTTGATCAGCAGCCCGTTGCGCAGACATATTTGCCGCACCTGAGCAGAAAGCCGCTTCAGCTCGGCCTTTTCCTTCGTTTCTGCTTAGCTTGAACTCCCAGCATGAATGTAGCTCTAAGCAGCCGAAGCGGCAGGGTTTCCTTGGAGGAGAGAGCAACAGAGAGCACAGAAGCAGCGGCACCGACCTCCCTCCTCGATCCAGGGCAGTGCATCTCTACATCCTCAACGAATTAATGTGGTCAAGCTTGAAAGGGTACCATGATCCTCCAATTGTGGTTCTCGCTCAGGGCCCCGCTTGCCCAAACTCGTTTGTGACAGGTTACTCCTGTCTGACTCTTGTCATGGTGAAGGGGTCAGGCGAAAGGCCAGTGTGCGTTGAAGATAGCTTCGGATCTGTGGCAGTTGCAAAGCCAGCTGCTGCACGAAGTGGTTGTGAGAGTCAGCGATTGCATGTCTAAGGTGTCAGAGCTGTTGGGGGTAGTCAGAAAGAGGGACACCGAACTGCATTACAAGGCTGGTACTTTTCCCCATTCTCTTCCTCTACAACTTCCTCTGGGCAGCACTCCGAAGCCCGCAGCTTCTGGTCACTGTTGTGGCTCGTCCGAAGTATGTGCTCAGTTCTTCAGCGGGCCCGCCGCGCCCCGGGTCGACCTGCCAGGTCTGCACGGTCTATGCCCTCGTCTATGCTCTTATTGCAGTACGATCCTTGATGCGGCCACATATCGAGCCGTGGTCACTTTCCGAGAACACAGCCATACTGAGAGGCCGAAGGTATAAGTAAGAAGCTTGTACAATTCAGAAGTTCAGCCGCAGTCACATTCAGTTCCCCAAGTCCTAGCCGGGAAAAGTCCGTGCAGAGAAGACTTGAAGGCTGAAGCAGGCTGAGGCTCCGACGCTGGGCCAAGCAATGCCAAGCACCTGACTCCGACCAGCTGACACGTCACAGCTCCGCGATCGAAAGTCTTCTCGAAACCTCCTCTCCCGAGGCTTGCTTGGATATTGTTTTATGCCACGAACACGAAGTCGGTCTTGTTCCCGGTGATGCTTTGGAGCGTCGCATGGCAGACGATATTGGAGATGTCAGAGCTTCGTTTTTGGCAGCACGAGACTTTGATGCTTAAGTCTTGAAAACTCAAATTGCAAAACAGAGAAGTGGCTGCATCTCGTTTTCGTGAGGAACGGTGTGAAATGTTCAGCCCGTTTGATGTGGTCCATGTCTTCTGCCCCACATCTCAAGGCGGATGGTAGGCATGCAAGAAGTGTTGTAGAATAATGTTTGCTGTGAAGCCATGGGGGCCATGGGGGCTTTGTCGGAGTGTTCAACTTGTAGGCTCTATTCGCTAATGTTTGGCGGCAACTATGTCGCTACACTGTTTTTTTATCATATAGCATCTGGGCGTTTGCTAAACCCAAGCATCAAGCTGTTGCTGACTTTTGGCTCGGTTTCATCTTCATCGTTTGGAGGCTTCAGTGTCGTGAGATTCGAAAGTGATGGCTTGCCTCTCTGCGGTTGTGTCACCTCGCCTCCTTTCTTCGCTTCCTTTCTTTTTCTCTGAAGCCTGGCCACCATGTACAGGTTTTTGATTCCGGTCCCAGCGTGTTCCCTGAAAATTTCCCAGCAGGGTCGTTCAGGGCACCGCAGGTCATGAACGACCTCTCCTCCACGCAGTATTCGCTCGGACCCCAGGCTGTGAGCAGAAGCCGGGGCAGCGCCGCTCTTCTCACGTGGTGATCCTCCAAGGAAGGTAGCATATCCTGCGTTGGTCTTCGCCGGACAAGTCGGCGGTCTCGCAGGCAGGAGCGAGACTTCAAGCCTGCTGGGACGGCATGGAAGCAGTATGACAACTAGACGCCAGCCCCAGAGTCAGCAAGTGACTCGTCCAGGCTCGTTGTACGCCACCTTCGTGCATCGGGTCGGCGGGACTTCCGGTCTACTAGTGGTCCAGGCGCGGGCTGGGAGCAGGGCCAAGCTCCAATCTGCGTGCATGCTATGCAATGCGCACCAACTAAAAGCAATAGCGGTGTGCAAGTGGACACAATAACCTCTTGGCCACGGCACCGACACAAGGACAAGAGACATCAGGGAATGTACACAACTTTCGAAAACCCGCGAACAGCCGACAGGTTTCCAACCCCTGCCAAAGCAAAGGGTAAGACCAAAAGTGACAAGACCGAGATAACGCCCCAGACCCCGACAGTTCAGGCCCATACCAGCTCGCAAATGAAACTATATCATATCTGTTTGCCGGGCGCGGCTTCAGGCTGCCGCCCGGCAGCTCAACTAATGAATCGCAGTGGTCTGGCGGCGGTACCTGCAAAAACCGGCCGCCAGGGCTCGGAGCCCTGGCGGTTCAAACAGAACTCGCACTGCTCCGAGTCATTGGCACCCCTAGCAGGCCTTTGTCGTAGTCAGACTGTTCGGCAGTGAGACTGGCATGACAGACAAGCTGGGGTGGCTATTGCTCTTCATGTTTGCTCCCGACATTGACACCTGTCAGCTCACACTTGCAAAGGGGATGCTGTCAACAGTATGGCACCCGGATTCCGAAGGTGGAGGCCCATCCCTTATCAGCTCCTGCAAGCTATTGCATTGCTTGGAGATTTCAACATGCTGATGCGACCGCGCTTCCGTTCTAGCGGAATCGTCCCATCCCCACTGCACATGGGTGCTTTGCCCTCAGGTGATACAAGAAGCACGGAAAGAAACAACGGCAACAAGTCATAAAGGGATCCGAGGTGTGAAGTGACGGAATGGGAATGAGACGATTTCTCTGCAGGCCTCACGCATCATCACGCATCATGATGTACAGCACGTCAACATCCCTGCAATGGATACCTAAGGAACCCGTGCAGCAGGATGATCATCGTTCTTGCTTTCACCGAGGTCGTCATCATCATCATCATCATCATATTCATGATTTTCATGTTCATCTTCACCGTCATCATTTCTATCGTCATCATCTTCATGATTTCAGGTGCTTTGCCGACCTCTTCATCAACTATCTGGACTAGAAACAGCAATCACCGCGTACCAGCCTTCCTGACAACCTGAGAGCCAATATCTGATGCTGCTTGCACCAGTCACACAGTCAATGGCAGCCTGAATCCCTCGCACCGATTTTTCCCCTCGAAGAGTCCTCGTCTCGGTAGCCATCCGAACGGCAACCTTCGAACAAGCCGTGTCTATGAGGCAGTCGCGCTGGTGATCATTGCAGCGTTGGTCGCTTCCTCGGAGGGTTTTGCTGCATTGAGAAGTCCCCAGCCTTAGCGCCTGAATGTCTCAATGCTTCCAGCTTTGACTGGATGCATGACGTAGGTAGGCCACAGGCGTCTCGTGCCAGCCGTTCGATCCACATGTGCGGTTTTACGCGCCCCAATGCCGCCGAGGTTTGGTTTGCTTGCCGGCTTGCAGCAGTGGCACGACCAGACCCAGATCCTTGCATGCAGACCTTCAGCCGGGGTCGGGAGCGGGCTTGTGCCTCAAGTTCCCAACACAAGAAAAGGACCTAAACCGAAATGTAGATGATCGGTAGATGTGCGCAATGCTTGAAGTCTCGGGGAGTCCAAGGAGCCTGTGGCTGCCACCCTCGAGACCTCCCTGCAGCCGGATGCCCTCCTGCAAACAGGATGTAGGATTTCAGATGCATTGCGGATTTTCTCTCTCGAGTCGTTCAAACAAACATTGCTCCCTGGGAGGTGGCTGGTGCAGGCCTCGCGACTTCGAGCGAAGTCTAGGAGTTCGAGCTTTGGTCCTTTTAGAGCTGTACGGTTGCACAACATTCTAAAGGAAAGGGTCGTGTGCATCAGTGCAGCGTGAAGACAACCCTAGTGCATCTTAGTGCAACGAATGCTGACTGCATCCCGCCCGCAGCTATCCTGAGGCATGATCTAAGCTGTCGTATTCCAACCCTTTCTCTGCGGCGGGTCGCTCACAGGTGCTCTGGAAGAGGCACGGGCACCCCTGACGGGCACTGTGCACAGGACAGGGTGTCCTGACGTGTCCTGTATTAATTGTGAAGTCAATTGTGCGCATATCTTGTTGCATCGGCAGGTCCTACAGCTTGTAGGACACATAAACATTAACATGCACACACACACACATGGTCTCAGCAATTCAGGCACCTTTGCATGCACATGCATCTGTGCGTGTATGTGCAGCCACTGGTACGGCAACACATTATGAGAACACTCGTACGAAGCTTGATGGTTCAGACCCTCCAAGGGGTGGACATTTGCGACCGTAGCAGTGCTCCTGTTGCAGTCCTGTTGCATCCCAGCTTGCCGATCTAATTCTGGGGTGGCTCTGAAATCTGAGCACCACGGGTCAATCGGAACGAGTTCGTGGAAAACATTTCCGCGCGCGCATATACAAACATGTACGGACAGATGTGCATATGTGTGAATTTCAGCATGACCGTGCATATGTGCTAGTTATAGAGCATGACCACATACTAATTGCATATGCACGCATACGACAGGCCGAAAGCCCGCTCCAAGTGCTGTAATTACGTGACACTACATGTCGTCCTCATCCTCTTTCCCTCCTCTATCCAAGTCAAAGCCTCCCAACAAACCGTCCAGATCCTCTACCCGAGCTGCGCCGCTTCTCCCAGCTTTCCAGCTTGTGACCCAAACGCCCGGAGTGCCCATTGCACAAAGACCTGATAGTGGCGTTTCTTGTGTAGCATCACTGGACATTCAACCTGCTCACGTGCGCAGGAGCTGTTGTGTGGTCGGACTACGTGCGGCGGTCCGTAAATTGTGGGAAAGCGTGGAGGGCATTGCAATTCGGCTTGAGCTCAATAGTGCGGGGCACGTTGCCATGCAAGCTGTAGAGTTTGGGATTCAAGATCAAGTTCCGCGACCTTCGGTGAAGAACTAGAGGTTGTTTGCCCTGCGCAAATCGGCAACCAGCCTATAGTTTTTGTTGTTCCATGTACTCATCGTTTCCTTTTTATTTGGGCTTGGGTTGGTTTTATCGTGATTTTTATCACTCATTTGTCGAGACATTTCGGGCTGCTAGGTGGCCCGGCGGCCCGCAACCTTCCAGAAGCAGCACTGTTGCTGAACGGCTATCAGCTATCATGTCATTCATTCAATCATGCGTTCCACTTATTTACAGTTTTGTAATCTTTGTGTAGCCGTTCCGAATTCAGGGTATCATTTTTGAACCCTTGTTATCCTTTCTCATTCGGGGTCTCGCTTTCGTTAATTAGGATATCACGTCCTCGTCATTATGGGAATGGTCGGGGTCTGGCGCCCTTGCCCCCTACTCAGCTAGCCAGCGATCTTTGCCGTCCATGGACAGTGGACCTGACTCCTCAGCTACAGCAAACGTCGATCTGGACACACTGGGACCGGACCCAACATGACACATCATAACCATGCGAAGCAATTACGAGGAGGATACTCGAATGATAATCACAATCCCTACCCAAATGGTAAAGACGTGATGGATCAACATACATGCGCATCCCCACTGCCCGTCTGAGTCTATGTTCTACTTGGAACTGTGCACACACCCATTTTGCCACGGAGAGACCCACTACGAGTCTGATTTTTGCACTAGACTAGAGCAAAGCGTCCAGCACTCAACTCTCACTTGTGCCGATGCTGCTGCAAGTTGGGTTTCCCTGGTTCATCTGACTCGAGTCCCCTCAAGCGCAGGGTTTTTTGTAAATCCTGTCGCAAGAGTAATCATGTCACCATGTTCGACAAGCATCTTCGACCACAAGAAAGTTTTGCTGGCCCGCACGTCCTTGTGGACCAGCCAGTCGTTGCAAGAGATGATGAACACCAGAACCATGGCTTTGCATCTGTAGCCTTCACAATAGTCTAGTGCTGTCCCCCCCTCGCCCACCGCCTCGTAACAATTTCACAGCACCCGTCGACACTCGTTTCTTCTCAGGCACTCATTCTCTCCCGCCCGTTTGTTGCGGGAATATTCTGGATCGCCTCTTGTCTGGCAGTCTGGCCTGGTACGGGCCAGCCAACTCATCCTTCACTAGAACGCAAGCAGTTGCTTATTCGAGTTCTGTCATCCCAAGGCCGCCTGCCCCTGCAACTGCGGCTCCCACCAAAATGACTCCATCTGCTGAGGCCTGCGCTCACCTTGTACCGCGCGTTATTCTGGACTATCAAGGCACGGCTCTCACGAACGAGTCCCGGCCAAGAGCGAATAGCCTGCCAAAGCTTCCGTACCTGTTTGAGGTTTCTGTCTGTAGTTCATCAAGGAAGTGGTAGAAGGGTTGACGATCCTTCGAGACGACTGCCACAGAGCCAGAAATTGTAGAAAAAGAGGACTGTGCTTCCGTAGGACCGTAGGACACCTATAGTAGCCTATGAAGAATCTCTGGATAGCATCCTCGTAGTGTTTAGTGATTAGTGTTCTTATTCACCAAACATACGTAACAAGCTGCCCGCTTGAGCTTGACGCTATACCCCTCAACATTTTTCTTGAGGCATCCTAAACTGTTTAATTCGGCATTGCTGCCAGCTCAGGAGCGGTGGCCTCGGAAGGTGGACGGGCACGTGGTGCCAGGGAACAAAGATCGGCCCGAGAGCCCAGAAAACAGAAGCATGCATAACATTTTTCGCTTCATGCGACACAGACATTTCTGCTGGGACTGTAGGAGCAAAACTTGCCCTTCGGAGACTCCTCATGCAGGCAGACGGCATTCTTTGCCTGGTGCAACGTTGCCAACACGATCGGGACAGGCTTGCTCTCTGTTTTCGGCGACTTTTCCGCAGTACACATAGAAGCGAGAAGACTTTCCAGATGCGTGACCTGTCATCACAGCAGACCTAAGGGCTCCTCATGGAGTCTGAGTGCTCGAGCGCCGAGGCCTTCGCAGCCTCATCGAGCGCGGTGGCCTCCTCGTCACCCTGCTCGCGCTGCCCATCGCCATGGCAGCCTGGCGGCTCCGAGTATCTAGAGCCTAGACCTGGGCTTCCCCTTTCACCTCTGCCTTCTGGCGCCGACTGGTCACGTTCCTACACGTGTAACGGCCGGTTGCATCATGCCTTCACTCAATGTTGTGCTACGCACACTGTCATAGCCAACGTTGTCACGTGCTGTGTTGGTAGGTTTCTGTTCTATGTAGTCAAATTCTATTGCGTGGTGATGAGAGGACCCTTCTTCCCTTGGTGCTTTTTTTTAGGTACGATCCGCTGGCCTGGCTTGGTTTTTTTGTTCTAGGTGCGGCACGGCTTTTGGCTTCGCCTTGGCTTGGCTGTGCTTTGCTTGACTTCTTGGTAGGCAGAGTCTTAGACATAAACATAGGCATGTACTTAAGCAGTGCGCAGATGTCTGACAGACGACATATCCCGGCCTTTCGTCGGTGCAGCTTGGCCTTTGCTGCAGTGTGGATTGGTGTCTGTGAGGCGTCGACATACGTACGTGCACACATCTCACATTCATTCTTCGTTCCGCAGGCTGAGAGACCGTTGGTCGCGCCTTTTGCACAATAAGTTCTATAGGTGGAGCTAGTCCATAGGCTTCGAAAAGCACGTCCAGCACCTACGGCACAACATCTGCAAACGACTGCGTGCCAAGACTGACCCTGCTATCCTATAGCCATGCATGCCCAAGCAGACCGCGAGGTGAACCCCTTCTGCACGCAAGACCTGCAGCGGTTGGGGCAATTGTGTCGTCGCCCAGACTCGGGCATACACAGCCATCCCAATGTTGAATGCGGCTTTCAGAACCCCAGATATCCGCTGCAGTACAGCCAAAAACGCATCTGTTGCGTGACCAACGAATGACGCAAATACTGTAACTTCTCAATCCACAGGAGGCAGGAGGGTCACATGATCCAGAAATCCTTAAGCAGAAAACACATTGCAGAGAGGCGGCTAACATGTTGGTCCCCAGGCAGGACTCAGGCCCCACAGTTTCGGGCAATACCTGCAAGGTTCGAAAGAAAGCACAACATGCGGCGGCTCCAGCACCTGGCCCCTGGGGGACGCCCGTGTTACGCCGACCATCAAAAGCATCGGTGAGGGTACCGGCTTCAGGCGATACCGTGCGCTTATTTATTTCCCAGGCCGCTGGCCATAGAATCGGCCCAGACTAGGTTGGAGTGTCCGTCGGAGCCTCAGGTGCCAAGCCGGGCTCATTGGAAGCCTCTTGCATGCGGCGACGGGAAAATAGAAGGCCTAGGCCTGGGGCTCTAGCGATCTGCTCGCGCTGAACCCTTCATGTCATAATAACTACTAGTATATACATATGTGCATTACATTGCATGTCGCTGTCATGTTCGCGTCTATGTTTCTGTCTCTGTCACTTCGCCACGGAACCCTTTAAAAGCCGAGCCGCACCGCGCCCGAGCCAAGCCGCAACTAAGGCCAACGTATCTTGCCGTGATGAGCTTTTATATATATATATATATTATGTGCTGCCTTAATTCTGGATGCGACACCAAGTCGTGGCGTTATGTGATAGGTTGTTCGGTAATCTATAATGCACCATGTCCTTTACCAGCAAATGACCAGCCTGCCGCACTCGCTCTTGCAGCATACCCTTTTCCTGCGTGAATTTTGTGCTGACACGCTGGCATCGAGCGTGCAAAAGGCCCGCATCGAGCGTGCAAAAGGCCCGTGCACCTGCAAAGCGAAGGGTTCTGCACCAAAGCGTCCAAGGGTCGCATCTGTTGAAATCAGACCATGCAAAAACACTCATCTTCTATGTCCATCCTGCAAAGGGGACGTAACTTGGATAGCGACGATGACAGGAAGCGCAAGGGCTTGATGCAAGCACATGGAATGCCTTGGCCTTGCCCCAACCTGGTGTCATGCAATGCTGGAAGACGCTTCAGCTCTCATGTATTTTCTGTAGCAATTCTCCGCTGTGCTCGCGGCACGATTGTGGGAGCATTGCTTTTGGCACAAAAATCAACGAAGTCTTTCGAAAAAACGTGCGAAACACGAAAGCGTTAGGGAACGATCGGCAGAGAGTTTTTGCATCCTGCGGGTGAGAAAGGCGAAGCATATATGACAGCTGTCAGCGCAGGTGCTGGAATGAATGACGCAACACTTGCACAAAGTGTCATACGATTCATACGTATCGTGATGATGATATGGTTTTTGACATTGACTCCTTCAGCTCCCGTGTGATATCAGAGTCCAGGCGGCCTGCACCGCACTGACGGAGTGGGCGGTGCAGCAGGGGGGTACATATGGGTACACACTGCATCAGTCTACAAGAAATACGATGGCAACAATGTCGCCAAAAGCATCTACCCACAGTACATGATGCCAAGTACTCGCCAAGACGCCCACTCCGAGTCAGCCTGAAGCTCAAAGCTCTGCGGCTGAAGGTGATTTCGGTCCTTCTCGTGTGCTTTTACCACAACTTCTGGACAGTGCAAGCGGTCCTCGTGGTGGTCAATGTGATCCAGTACCTCAGGTGAAAGTAGCACAAAGTTGGTCGTAGCGTGGAAGAGCCCGATTGCCACAAAAGCTTCGCAGCTGCCGCACTCAACTAACTGGGGTTTAGGGTTTGGTTCAGGGATGTACTTATTAAGCCCTCTGACACTCCAAGGTACGCTCTGAATGGGCCCTCCAGTTCGCCCAGCCACGTGTTGCACGGCCCGATGACAACCACGTAGCATTTCAGTGAGCCTAAACCCTAAGCCCCGGAACCCCAGAACCTAGAACCTACCTAGACTCTACCTAAACCTTACGCCTGAACCCTCTTACCCAAGCCCTTCGCTCACAGTTTGGACATGGCCGGGTTTGTAAAGCACACCTATTTACTATGACGCTTTCGCGTAGCTACCTGGAAGAAGCAAGAGAACGAGGCATCGTACTTTGGGATTTTGGTTTGGAACAAGTGTGAGTTTGAGGAGTGTTGATCTTCAGACACTTCCTGAGGAGGTTCAGATGTCCCGAGGACCGTGAGAGCAATGTCTGGATCTCCGAGACTGGACTTTAAACAGTGGGGTGCTGAATTCAAGAGCTTCTCAGAAGCAGAAAAGCTCTACCCTAAATAACGCTAAACTTCCTAGCAGTCCTAGCAGGGGCAGCTCTTGCGCCAGGGGAGATGCTTTACGTTCGCACCTCGAAGAGCATCAAATACAAGGCGAAGAGTTGGTCCGACATGCTTCTTGGCCTCCTTTTTGTTGAGGGAGGCCGCGGGGGGCGGTGTTTTTTTTTCCAAAGTTTGGCATTGCAGCAGCTTGGATTGGAGTTGACTGAGGTACGGCAACTTCCTGCAAAAAACCATCGGTGCCTTGATTAACCTGCACGTCAACCGCGAGGAGGCAGAACTATGCACTTGAGAAGCCCAAAAAAGGCGAGGCCTGGAGTCTGCAAGCGCCAAGTGCCACGAGACCCCAAAGACTTGGCATCTGCATTTGCACCTGCGGTTCGTAGACACGGATGCCAACAAGAGGCAGCCAGATGAGGAAAGCCCTTTCGCTTGTATAGACTTCTCTTTGCAGGACACCTGTCAGCCGCATTGCTTCAACCCGATTTTCACAGGCGCGGTTTTGTGCCTGGGATGAAGCCAGAGCTTGCATGCGCCCGCAAGAAGCCTGCGACCCACTTTTGGAAGGGCGGTCTAATGCTAGCTGCTAGCACGAAACGTTGTCCAAAAATAAGCTCGGGCTTCTGCCGGCTTGTCACAGAACCTCCAGGGAAGCCGGCACGCATGAATGCAGCAAAGCTGTCATATAGAGCGACGGGGCGTGGATCCAACCAGAGTGGAAGAATAATTTCGATCAGACGCAGGCCCAAAGGAAATCGTTTGAAGTGTTCGGCTGTGTCTATATTCTGACACTACACAGATGAGCGAGACCTGGCAAAACAACAAAACACAGTGCTCAACTTGCAAGGCGAGGATCTGATTGCAACTCGGAGGCCAGCGGCCCCCGTCCGACATGAATTCTGAGGGTGGAGAAATGCGCTGAAGAAAAGCATCGAACGCGATTTTCGATCGTAATGCTGCACGGAAGACAGACGGCATGATGGGCGAGCCTGCGGAGCTTGAGAAGCGACTCTCGGGGCTTGGCGTCCGACGTCCCCAGGGTCCCGGTCGCAGGTAGCCTGGGGAGGACTTGTATCGGGCACACCGCAGTCCGCGGGAGCGAATAGAAGCCACTATGAGCGGGATCAACCAACAAACCTTACAGCACGGGAGAGGTGACAATCATGCCCCAGCCACCTTGTCCATGCATGTGCGGTTGAACTAAGAGCCTGCTGTAAGGATAACGCGGCTCAGCATTGAGATCTTACCTTTGCGGAAATCCCGTGCGACATACGACATCCCAAAGAGCCTGTGGATGCGATGGAAATAGGTGTAACGTTGGCCTGGATTGCACGATGTGGTCAACAGGGCTAAGCAGTGAGCCTGCAGAGCATGAAGGTGATGGCGTCCTGTAGTCCAGCCTTGTAGTGTCTCCTGTGCAGTCCCGAACCTGCCAGGAATATACCTTGTCTGTACTTTGCCTGTTAGTTTGTAGGTCAAGTCGTAAAAGGCTATGCTGCAGTGCTACACTGCGTGCCTTCATCAGAGTTGTTCGACCACAGCGGCCTTTTCTTCAAACCGACCGACTCCGGCCGAGGGAAGAAAAGGGTTGAGTTTCCACAGTAAGTGGCAACCCCAAATGGAAGCTACAAGAAGCATTATTGTTCATGAATTGCTTATTCGTTGGGTGAATCGAAAGTCTTCACTTGCCAGGCAGCTTCACTGTCGGCTGGGTGGTTGTCTGGGCCATCATCGCAGGTGCGGCCATGTGGGTTTTCGTTCATGATAGTACAAAATGCTTTTGCAACGTGCTGCAATCTTCCGCAGTACTTCTGCCGCGATCATGATCCAAGTTGTTACACGCTTGAGAGTCGTCGGTAAATCACTATGCTGGAGAGAAGTACGCACATCTTCATGGATAGGTTGCTGCGCTCAGTAGCTGTATGTTGGTCCATTGCGGCATCTGTCCAGGTCTCCTCGGGGTGAAGCATGCCCAGCTAGTTCGCGATGATGAGGTCGTGAGCTGAATGGAGGAAGGTCCTGGAAAGACTGATATCAGGAAGTCCAAGTTCAACCCCAGCACATGATGTTGCTAGTATACATGGTTGCAAACTGTGCTCGCGGTTGCAAGGTTTCCGATGAACCGTAAATACCTTCATCAACAGAGCTCACAAGCAAGATCTCACCCTCGATGAACCATGGCTGACGCAATGAGCAATTTTCCTTCTGCCACTTGGGCAGATGCGCTCAGGCAACAGTTGCGAGCTCTTTGGAAAAAAGGCAGCTTGTTGGGCACCTCAAGGTCCCAGACATCAAGTATTGCCATCTCACCTCGTGCCGCTTGTAGGGCATTACTGTAAAGAAGTTTACGTTTCATTGCCCTTGGGGATTCCTATTATGTGCGTGAGATGCTTTCGACGATCGTTAGGTATAGTCGCAAAAACTGATCGATGTCCTCTGCATCTCGCGAAAGTGAAGCGGAGCAAGAAGTCTTGAGCGGAATACTGCGCGCTGGATGGAGATAGTTGAAGATATCAATGTGGCAGGCAAGTGCTTGTGCTTCATTTCCGATACTCGCATTTGTCAACTCCACCCCAGGTCGCTTGCCCGTTGACAAGCATCACCAGCGTGGCGATGTGGATTCCTAAGCAGGATAAGGACACAAAGTACCAAAGCCCTGTCAATTTCAATACAGTTTAGGCGGACGCTCAGACTCAGATTCTTGCAGCGATGGTTGCGAAAGTGCTGCTGGCGTTTATTGCGGGGCTTGTGCCATCGGCGATGATGGGGTTGTATTGTTCCCAGCTCATTTCCGAATTGCAAAAGCTGCAGCAAAACCACCACGAGCACCCAAATTTTCAGTGAAATCACTGCCGGCTTGGGCACCACGAGCCGAGTTGAAGCGCTCGGCTTGGTCGATGATTATGTCGTGCCAGCGTTCCTCTCGGACGAAACGCCATGCTTGCGAAGTGACCAAGCCGAGCAGTGCGCCGCACTCGTGGAGCTCGAGCGGAAGCAGGTGGCGGCAAAGGTTCCGGTTTTCACTGACCGGTTGTGGTGACCCAGATTTCGGGGACGTAGAACCCTAGAACTTTTTGGGCAGTCAAGGCAAAGAAAGACAATGTTGACAATAATCGTTTCAAAAACGCCAAAACAGGACAATACTAGACAAATTCGGACAAATAGAGACAAATCCAGACAAATAAAGACAAATACAATCAAAACCATTTTTTGTTGACATGTGTTTTTTGGCTTTTAACAGTTTTTTTTAAGAAGCCTTTAAACTTATTTTAACAACTTTCAATCTTTAAAAAGAGAAGAACTTTAAAAAGAGAAGAAGCTCGATGATGTAGAGGATCAAGAAGACCTGTCACACGGTGTTGTTTGGTGTCACATCAAAGCAGCCGACCAACAATATGGCAAGATGCACTGGTGGACGTTACATTTTTCTAAGTTGACGACAGTGGCCAGTGAATCGCGTCTGCAACTATATAATTAATTTCTTGCAACGAATCAACAAAGCCCGAAGCGATGTGCTATACAGCGGGAAATTACACCGTGTGGCAGTCTGCCTTCCGTCTCAGGTCCGAAACTGGGTGAAAAGGCAACAAAAATCTAAGGTGGCTCAGTCCACTGAAACGATTTCCCGAGGATTTTGAGTTCTTGCATGTAGCTGGCATAAACGAGGGAGTTGCAGTCGGCGAGATTCTCTTCAATCCAGTAGAGGCGGAATTCCAAGTAGTCGGTCAGGCTGGCTATATCGGCTATTAGTTAGGTCATCTACCGTTACAGGGCTTTTCGCAACTAATCAATCAACTAGTTTCTGAATGATATCAAATGAATTGAGGCGCACGACTTGGTCTTCGAACGATCTGTGCCACATTTGCAAGAGCTTCCTGGCCAGTAGATGATTTGTTCCCGCCGACACTAGCTTTCGAAAGACCTGGCGTTGCTTTGTTTCCATGGCTTTATGTCGGACTGGACTTTTGCCAGTCTAGTGTCTTTGTGGCACTGTGTGCCGAGCACCGGACCAGCATTATTGACTTGCTGCAAACGCTGCTCAATCAGGACACGTTCCAATTTAACAGGTCCTGCTGCAACGAATGCATACACACACACACTTTTTTCGCATCATCCAGGCGGCGGCCTCCTGGTCGGGCCGCGGCAGGGCCTGCGGATGATGACAAAGTTTTTGGCGCCCTCTTCTGACATGTTGGAAGCCACACGTTTGAAGTGAAAAGGTACGAGGCGGGACCACTCGCCTCCAACGCAAGACACACACACACATTCATTCATGTTTAAAAACAATGTAACACAAACACGGCAGGTTAGCTACACATTAATGTCCGGTCAAGCAACTCAATTAACTGAAAGCTTTACTTGCCTGGCTGTATAAATAACTTAAACCAAGCAAATTGCTGAATCTTTCCAAGAGACCCTCGTCTGTCAAACGAACTCCATTCCTTGAAGCCCTTTGCCTTGAACTCCCTGGCCCGGTCTGTATGTAGTACATCAACATGTAGGCCACTTTGCCGTAGTTGAAGAAGGATCTCTTTCGCAGCTTGTAGTACATGAGGTGCAGTCCAGCGCCGCAAAGGACGCGTGATGTAAATCACGGCCGGTTCCTTGCCCTTCTGATACTCTTCAACCGCCTCGTCGAGGGTCTCTGGGCCAAACGGTTCTCCCTCGGACTCTTCATCCATAGGTTTCTCCTCCTCGGCGTCCACGGGATCCATCTCCAAAGGGTCATCTTCTCCATCTTCTGAATCACTAGGAACATAAAGCTCCCTATCCTCCTCTGAGATTGATGCTGCCCCCATGTATTCACGAGGACACCGATAGGCAGCAACCATAACATACTTGTAGTCGTCAAACTCCATGTCTCGACCCTTCTGTTTGAACGGTCCCCGGAGACTCCAAATTTCTTTGTCCTTGCCACCAGGATTCGGGTC